>OY747703.1:29908795-30203795 GCA_963556495.2 Valencia hispanica
GAACCTTTAAAGCTGCTAGTTTGCTGAAAGTGCTGCAGAGAGTGCACCATGTGGCCGTTAGACAAACTGCAATCAGCAAAATGCGCACTCCCATGACTTTCAGGCGTGTTCTCATTATTACGAGCTCTGCGACGGTCAGAGGCCATTTTTGCTCTTTTTGTAATGCTGGTTAAACTTATTTTCTTCTTTGACTTACGGGGAGCTTGTGTAGGTGTCGTGGCTGGCTACGTACACTTATCTGAGCTAGCTTAGACCGCGTCTATGGGTATGTACGTGCATCTTTATGTCACGCTACGCGCTCTCCCAAGCCCACACGCGCACCCTGAACCACCTCAAAATAAATGGAATTGCTGCCTCTACATGCAACCGCGGTAGAACAAACTACAGCAAACTACAGCACTTGATTGAATTGTATCGTCAGGAGATGAAAAAACTGACTATAGATTAAAAGAAATTGTTTTATTTTAACAAAAATATTGCGCAATGCAGCTTTAATGTGCTTAAATAACCTGAAGCAAAACAAATACATGTATGTATCTATCATTTATGTAAATATTGGGGAGTGAAGAGGTGAAGCATGTGTTTGACTGATTAATAAAACCAATATATATATAAAATTTCGCCATATGGTGCCACCCCAGAAAAATTCTTGCCCCTTTCTTGCCACCCCATAAATATTTTTCTAGATCCGCCACTGCACACATGTATATACACATATATATATATATGTACGTGTGTGTGTGTATGTGTGTGTGTGTGTAATGTAAAATTTCATACCAGGCGAACTGATCTCCAGTGTTTGATCTCCTCTTCAGTTTCATATTCCGATGAAAGCTTTTACACTTCATTTCTTTCTTCAGCAACTTATTCTTCTGGAGCCACTTGATTAGTTTCAATGACTTTCTTTTAGTCATTTCACCATTTATACTCCTTCTGATTTGCGTGAACCGGGTCATTTCTGACCATAAAATGTTATGTTTTTAGATCTTTTCTGTTATCCCAAGTACTTGCTGACGCTGGTTACTGCGCATGCTCTCTGAAGAACTCCCGCTTGAACGCTCCTCGTCTCATTTTTGGCACGTCACGAACAGGTGACGCACACTTTACTGCAAGTATCTGTGAGTGCAACAGTGGGGTAGAAAGGTGTAAGAAAAGTTCAGCTATGCCAAAGTCTGGTCGGAAAGGCATTCAGACCCGTGCCAGGGTCTCCACATCTTGTGCCAGTGAGGAGTTAGGGACAGCGACAGCAGTAAGTGAATGTTTGCTTTCTAGAAAGTTGCTAACAAGCTAATTAGCACAGGGAACTGCTTCGCCACTGTCACGTTCACTGCTCGGATGACAAGATGCACAGTAAACAACCCCAGCGTCACATGCGGGGCTTAAACCAGTGCACATTATTATATGTGTTGAATATAAGTGTATTTTCATACTTCCACAAAAAATTATGTACAAAGTTAATATTACCGTGTATTCGGGTATAATTTGTTCAGTTGTCTTATATATATTTTTAGATTCAAAACTACTTTTAACCTTTTCAGTTATGTTTGCACTGTTTATGTTGACAATAGATATAATGTAATAGATTTTTATTGTGCAGTATAGTGTATCAATTCTCTCTCAAAACACTTAAAGTCTGGTTTCAAGTGGTGGTTACACAAGTCAGTGTAATTTTCTAGTTTTTTTAATTTTATTTTCTAAATGGACTTCTTTGTGCCCACCGTCTCAGGTGGTTCAACTGCCCCAACTGCAGTGTTGATTGAAAAGAGATGATCACATCAAATGGACATGCTGGAGATGAAAGTGGTATGGCAAAATAAAAAAAAATAGGTGAACTAACAAAGGAACAAGACTTTCTTAAAAAACAGCTGGCATCAGGTTAATGTTTTTTACCTCATGAAACTATATATTTTGTCTGTGCAAATTTCTACAATTGCTCTAATATTACAAGTATACAGTCCAGTCTATTAACTGATTATGTAATTTATTTTCCTTAACTGTTTTTTTTTTACAGTTCTCAAAAATGACTCTAGCTCTAAAAAGGATTCAGAAGATACAATAAGTCTCTCTTCAGACACCACGTCAGAATCTTCATCTGAGTCATCGGACTCCTCATCACCACTGTCATCTGATGAGGGCAAGAAGAAGAACAAGAGGAAGGCCAAAAAAAGGATGAGGAAAGAAAAGGGGAAGAAGTCAGAGAAGATCAAGGACAAAGATTATCAAAGGGGTAAACATGTTATTATACATTTTATTTGCATGTTAATTCATTATTATTATTAGATTGTGTAGCTGTTTTTTTACATTTCTAATTTGGTTCTCAAATTTTTATTTCAGCCAAATCCCCCAATCAGGTAGTGGCTCGGTACCAAAGTCTGCTCAAGCTTTTCAAAAAAGGAGGGACAATGGCCCGGACATTTAAGCGGTATGAAGTGGATCGGAACACCATCGCGATAACAGCTCCCATCGCAGAGCTATCAATCACTGCACCGAGCAAATATAAGGATCTCCTAAAAAAACTACAACAGTCAGGTTAAGCTCTCTGTATTTGCACCTCAATGTGCACTTGCAATTGCAGAGGATCCAGAGGTAGAACAGCTGGTGAAAGATTACAAAACTAATGGAAAGCTACTGCCTTTTAAGATAAAACCATGAATGCTTATATTGGCTATCATTGGTTTCCAAAATTATTTCAGAGTTCTGTTTACAATGGTTATTTGCACTGATAAGCTGATTAATATTTTGTGTTAAACACTGCAGGTACTCTGCATGTTGTTGTGGGTCATGTATAGTTTTTTAAAATATATTTTATGCAACAGTTTATTGTTGCTGATTGATGTCAGCACTGTAAAAAATGTTTTGCATATTGAAAATACATGTTGTGGGTCATGTTATATTTTTTTAAACATATTTTATACAGCAATTATTTGCACTGTGAAAATATTTTTGTTACAAATATTTTATGTAAATCACTGCAGGTGCATTGCAGATGATGTGGCCCATGTTTTCATTTTCTTCTGTACACAAAACAATTTTGTGCATTGATAAAATGTTTATATTTTGTGTAAATCTCTGCAGGTACTATGCAGGTGGATGTGATTCATGTTTAGATTGTTTTGTGTTATCAAGTAAAAAAAAATAAACACAAATATGTTCTTCATTCCAGTGCCACGTATTGTTTTAATTATTTTCTCATTCAAGGTTTTATTAGGGACACCAGTTCCATGAGAAGCATAATACATTATTACATATATAATAAAGCATAAACAGTCTTCACTTTAGAACGATTCACAAAAAGACTTAATTAGTTACTAGCAATACAATTAATTAATAATGCATTGCAGAATTAGTAAATCATGTATTAAATGCTTCCTAATCATTAATACATGTCCAAATCAATGTGTAGCAGTGCATTTATAAATGCACTTACACATTGTTTGTTTGTGGTTTGCTAAGTATGAATGAGCAATGGGTAAACTGCTTATACATGGGACTATTCACTAGAGGTAAAACATTAATAAATGTATAGATGAATTGCTTACAAAAAGTTTTTTTGTGGTTTATTAAGTATGAATTAGCAATGAGTTAACAGCTTATAGAGGGGACTATTCACTACAAGTAAAACATTAATGTATTAGTAAATGGCGTATTAAGTAGGAGTCATTGTTAATTAACTTCTTGTTACTAATTAATTACATATTTATTCATGTGTAATTAAGACTGAATAAGGTGTAGTTATTATAAAGTGCTACCCATTTGTTTTCTTATTTATGAACTTTCTTTTGATTCTATCATGAAATTATTGATTGATTTGGGCATGTCTTCTGAAAAAGTTTAGAAATCATCAAAAACAAAACAACTAGATAGATAGATAGATAGATAGATAGATAGATAGATAGATAGATAGATAGATAGATAGATAGATAGATAGATAGATAGATAGATAGATAGATAGATAGATAGATAGATAGATAGATAGATAGATAGATACTTAATTGATCTTGTAAATGAGATATGCAGGTGTCTAGTTCAACAAGATTCATAATCATACACATAAACGTATAGGAGGAGGCAGTGGCGGGGATGGAACAGCTGCTGGGTGGAAAAGAAAAGAAAGCAGAAGCAGCAGAGATGGAACAGCAGTTGTTTCAGAACTTCACAGAGATATTGAATAATGTACAAGTAAAGGTTTCTTTGCAACAGTTACTCTGAGGAACATGTATCTCCTCCAGCCATTGCAGCAACCTATTCAAAGCAAGCATATACATAAGTCAAAACATACAGACAGCTTGGCATGCAAAAAGAACTTTAGCTAAAGCATGTTTTAGTCAAAAGCCCTCACACTGCAAATATTTTAAATACAACATGATCAAAAAAACATTTTAACAATAACAAACTATTTTAAAACTTTTCATTAAGAACTACTTGGTTAATCAACTATTGAGGTTATCATATTGCGATGAAATACGTTTTCTGTTTTTCATTGTAATTAAGGAAAAGTCCCTTCAAATTGTATTTCAATTGGAAATTATAGCCTGTATAGTACTGTTAATATGAAAAATATTGAGCCTCACTGACTCACTGACTACCTCAATGACGAACAAGAAATTGCCTGTTGTCACACGCACTTCTATTGTGCATAGGTTTCAACTTTTCAACAATTTCAAAATTTACAAGTATCCCGTTTAAGTCTATGTATAATAAGGCTTGTGATGAAGCAAACCTCTTGTAAATATGTTAATATTTCATCAAGTTAAGAGTATTTTTATTCAACCTGATCAGCTTTCATAACACTCAAATAGACAGGACAAAACAATGTTTCACAATCAAGTCATTTTATGAAAGCAAAAACAGTCATTTCAACATGTACATTTATCCTATATCAAGCCTACCTATAGTAACGTTTGTAATAAGGCAAACCGCTTATAAATCCGTTAATATTTCATCGAGTTTGGAGTATTTTTATTTAAGCTGATCACTCACCTTCCAACTGCTTGCATAGTTGACAGAACATCAGTTGACTGAAGTAAGGTGGTTGCCGTTGAGCTACGCTGTTGAATCCCACTTGCATCATCTAGGGTTTATATATCTATGCATCAGAGAGCTCGAATAGCCCCACGTGATTATGTCCCACTTCACTTCCGGTACTACTTCGTATTGTGAAAAAGCAGCATGGTAATCACGAGCATTGTGAACTCTGAATCCTTCACCATCCATGGGGTAAGCATCTAAAATATTTATCTTTAACACAACCAGATTATGATTATTATTAATATTATTAATCTGTTTAAGATGAGAGTTACCACAAATTTAATCAATTATGATCTAAAGTGCATGGAATAGCACTGTTACATGAATCCACATGATTAAACAATTGCATTCTAAGAAGGTATTTCTAGTTTACACTAGAAATCTCAGGATATGCTTGTTGTACAACTAAACTTAAAATGATATGACTTGGACCAATTGATATGAAGATTAATATAATATTGATTGGATTTGACATGCAAACCAGTGTGATCATAATGAACCTTTGCATTTTCCTGTAGGTCTTTTTTTTCCCAGGATACAGATCTGGAACTGATGATTGTAGGTTGTGCTCAGCTAAAGCCTTCCAGTTGGACCCTCATCAGATGTTTGCATCTTAAACCCTAAGCTGGGTGGCAAGCCAGTTGAATAGCAGATTGGAGTGTGTGCAGTTATCTTTCTTCTCCTGGACTTTTCTGTGGTAGGACAAGAGAACACTAATTCACTGATAAAACAATGGTTTGAAGAGAAAGAAAAGGGCCCCAATGATTAAAACAATTGACTTGAGTCAGAAATCACATGTGGTGTGCCCCAGGGCTCCATCCTAGGCCCTGTCCTATATAATATCGATTAGCTCCCGCTAGCCCAGATTATAACAACCAACCATTTGCTGCTTGTGAATGTCATTGGTGCCAGCATGAATTACAACTTTACTCACACATGTGTGGAGTTCAATGAGGTCCAGGATATTTTCTGCGATGTCCATCACAGTGGCTCCAGGGAATGACCGAGTGAAGGCTCCTCTCATCTTCACATTCCTCACGATGGAGTCGGTGAACCTATGGAGCGACGGGGACAGGGTCTGTCAGAGGAGGAGAGACACTGACAGACAAGACACCGTATTTGTTTGTTAAGGTCAGGCAGGTTTGGAGGAGAGCAGTGGTGACTGCCCCTTCCACAACCACCGTGGCCGGACCCAAGCGTGGACCAGGTAACCAGTAGGACCAGAGTGGAACGGATCGGGGCTGTTGGTTTTGCCCCCTGCTGGAACCAACGGTCCTCCTCTGCAGCAGAAGTCTCATGCGCGTTTGGTTCCCCAAGTCCGTTTGGAGACCCAGCAGTGGATGCCCGCTCCACAGCTTCATCGGTCTGGTAGGGAATGGTGTCAGCCAGCTGAGCGCTATTGGCGGCAGCGAGAGTCCGGCCCAGGATAATGTCCACGTCACGCTCGTGCTCCTGCATTTGGTGTAGAGTTGTAATTAGGGCTGCAATGATTCCTCGAGTAATTCGATTACAAAAAATGTTTGAGGAAGTTCCGCTGCCTCAAGGCCTCGTTAAGTAGAACTTAGCTTGAAAAGCCCACGTTTCGCACTGATTCTTTATGTGGTTGCACAACGTGTTTACGTCACAGATTATATGCACCCTGCACTCCACTGCACAGCAGTCCTTCATTCAGAAGAGTTTTTCACTGGAATCGCCAACAGCCGACAATGGCAGACGCCACTGAGAGCAGTGGAAAAGAGCAACAGTGAAACGAGGTAAATAGGAAGCAATAAAAGTTGTCCATGATGTGGGATCACTTCACATTAAAATCAAAGGAAAACGCCGTAGTATGCAATCATTGTAAGGTGGAGCTTGCATACCACAATAGCACTAGTTCGATGCTGCAGCACCTGACGAGGAAGCATCCGATTGAGGGCATGAGCGGACGACCCGAGACGAGGTAGAAATCTACTTATATTTAATGATGTAAATGTTAACGCTAACATCGTGTCAGTAAAATAAATATTAATTATGACAACACTTGGAGCCATGGGGTTGTCTCACTCCTGCTAAAAGTCCTCAAACACCACCAAAAGGCAGTATTGTATATCAATACCACCTTCAAGTGCTGCCTTTCATTTGTAAACGCAAGGATTAAGCAGTGATGGAAAGTTGCTCAGTAGCCAACATAAGAAATGCAATTTGGGTTGCAAAATTCAGGGAATTTTTAAAGTTGGAAACTTTGCATGGGAATGAATGGGAATATATGGGAATTAATGGGAATTTACAAAACTGAAAGTTTGTTCCCTTAACTGGAAACATAAATATAGTTGAGGGAAATATATTGCAGCATAATCTTGGCTAAAACAACCAGATTTAATGCACACCTAAATATCTATGCGATTAAATTACATGCACGCTGCTGGGCTACTTAGGCCACACAGGCCACACCTCCTACATGCACTGTACATTCCTCCATCACATGCACTGATGATTTCTTCAACCCTGGAGTACTGGAGCCACATTTGAGCTTGCTAACAACATAGAGTGTAATGTTGAGTAATATTTTACTTATTTTAGATATGATAGTTTGTTAAAATTATCCCCAAATTCCAGTTAATTTCCATTAATTCCCTTTAATTCCAATAATTCCTGTGCAGAGTTTCTAAATTTGAATATTTTCAAAATTACTACTGATATCTGGACAAGTGTGGCAACAGAGGCCTATATGGGGGTGACGTGCAACTATCTGGAAAACTGGAAATTGTCATTGCCTTACGACTATGCCTTTGGAGAAGAGACACACAGCTGCAAACATTGCAGATTGGATTGAGGAGGTAATTGCCAAATTCAACATCACACCAAAAAAAATCAAGGCTGTCAAACATGACAATGGCGCTAATGTAGCAGCAACACAGATTTTGCATGCAAAGCATGGATGGGAACGGGTGACATGTGCAGCACACACCCTCAACTTGGTTGTGCAAAACTCTTTGAAAAGCCAACAGGTTATCTTCAGGTGTGTGGGTGCTGCAAAAACTCTTGTTGAACACTCTAAGAAAAGTGAATTGGCATGCACAAAGTTAAAGGTCAAGAAGAGGCAAATGGGGACCAAAGAGAACAGGGACCAAAGAGAACATGCTGTTGTAATATGTCTGCACACGCTGGAACAGCACCTATGCTATGTTGTCCAGGCTGCAAGAACAAAGATGGCCAGTGACTGCTACACTGTCTGACCCAGAAGAGACCCAGAGTGAGAAACATTACCTGGATCTCAAGCCTGACCAGTGGATCCTGATTGAGGAGCTCAACCAGGTCCTTGAGCCCTTCCACTCAGCCACAATGTTTATGAGTGGAGAGCAATATGTCACACTGTCTGCACTTCCACACGTTGTTGACAAAATTAAGAAGACAGTCAGGATGTCTCATTCAAGACTCATGCGATAGAACAGGTCACAGTAAGACTGAAAGACTTTGGTGAGTTCAAACCTGAATCTCCAAACATCACATTGCTTGCTGCTGCTCTGGATCCCAGGTTTCGAAAACTCAAGTTCTTGCCTGCTGACCAAGCATTCAGTGTCAAAAACGCATTGCAAACCATGGGACTTGCTGTCAAACAGCAAGTGAGGCCCATTGGAAGTGGCAAGATGACCACATCATTCCTTTACTCGGACTCCACTAGCAGTGATGAAGAGCAAGATGAAAACCAGCTGTCAAATGAAGCTGTACAGAATGAGGTAAATGTAAATGATGCTTTATTTTGGGTTTCTTTTCTGTTTTGGTAACAATTTCCTCTAAAGCAGTAGACAAATTCAAATGTACTACTACAACCAAAAAATGTCTGTTTAACAACATTACAAAATGCAATAAGCAAAACATATTTTTAGATTTTGTGTTCTTTTTTTCAACTGTCACAGGTATTGGCCTATTTCGGAGAAGGATAATCCTCTAATATGGTGGAAAGCAAATTAACTACGCTTTCCAACATTGTCGAAGCTGGCAAACTCCCTTCTCTGCATTCCAGCTACATCCACCCCATCCGAGCAGTTGTTTTCAGCAGCAGGTAATATTGTGTCAAGGAAGAGGGCAATCCTCAGCCCTGAGCATGTAGATATGCTCACCTTCCTTCTGCAACCACATGCTCCTTGGATAGCTTGTACTTACACTCCCTATACTGTCTCTCTTGACGACAGAGTTCCAAGTCCTTGTTCACAGTGATAGGACTTTTATACCAAGTTCCTGTCATACATGTTGGTTCTCAATATAAAGTTGCACAATTCAAAGGCAGTGTTGAAGGCACAATTTAATGCACCTATTTTATTTTATTTTTTGATACTAAGAATGATAACTGCTCTTATATTTTATTTTCATGTAACTTTGTCTCAGGGAATGTTAAGTTTGAAGTAATTTTATTTATATTTTATTTGTTTTCTTTCTCAAAAATGTTAAGTTGGAAGTATTTTTTTTAAGAAACACAATTACTATTTTGCATGACATGAATGCAATAAAATGTATTTTATACCAAAAATTAAAAACGTCTTTATTAAGTAGTCCGTCTTTTTTATATTGTAACTGAACCTTAAATAAGCAAAAGTATGTTTTATTCGATTACTCAATTAATCGATCGGGATATTCGATAGAATACTCAATTACTAAAATATTCTATAGCTGCAGCCCTAGTTGTAATCCTCTGCTCCAGCTCGAGGATTTTCTGACTGACCTTGACACAGCTTTCACACCCAGGGCTGCAGGTAAGTGAAGGCATGGTGGGGGGACAGAAGTAGTCCAAGCACAGCTTGTGTATTAAAATACCCCCGATAAAAGCATCTGATTCAAAGAGCAAAGTTAAAAAGCAGGGTGGAACTACGACACCCAGTCTTCTATCGAGAAACAATTTAAAACCAAATAGCACTGTATTTGTTTGGAGCCGGTCTTGGCAGGTCTCACAGACGCTGACGCATGCGCACTCACCAATGAGGGAATGGCAGCACTGACAAACACACCACTGAAAAACTGTACATTTATAGCGCCTTTCTAGTCATGCTGACCACTTAAAGCACTTTAGCCACATTCACCCATTCGCACTCACAAATGCGTGCACACTCATACATCCATATGCAGAATAGTAGGCAATTTGAGGTCAAGTACCTTGCCCAAGGGCACAACAATTGCAAGACGACTACTGTACTCTATCCACTTAGCCACAGATGCCCCTATATCCAATTAAATAATCATTGATACTGAAAGATACCCACTTTATATCCTAGAACAAAGTCACATAGTCAACATTTTAAGCATTTTTATGTTACTTAAAAAAGTTAAACTACATACCCCAGTTTAAACAGTTTTATATGAAAGAAGGAGGATCTGAAATTACATTCTGGATTTAACAGGGAGCCAATAAAGGTAAGCTAAAACAGGAAAAATGTGATCTCTCTTTTTAATATTCATCAGAATTCTTGCTGCAGAATTTTGAATCAACTGAATGCTTTTAACTGCATTTTGTGGATTTCCCCATAGTAAAGAATTACAGTTGTCCAGCCTTGAAATAACAAATGCATGGACTAGTTTTCAGCATCACTCCTGGACAGGATGTTTGTAATTTTAGCAATATTCCCGATGTGAAAAAAGGGATTTCTAGAAACCTGCTTTATATGGGAATTGAATGTCATGTCTTGGTCAAAAATAACACCATGGTTTTCTTATGTTACTTATGTTACCGGAGGCAAATTTAAGGCCATCCAGATGAAGTGATTGACTGAACAGATTCTTTTTTAGAGGTTTTGGTCCAAAGACGACAACTTTAATCTACTCAGAATATAAAAGCATAATGTTTAGAGTCATCCAGGTTTTTATGTTTTCAAGACATGCCTGTAATCTACCTAAATTATGGGATTCATCAGGATAAATGGAAAAAAAAAGTTGTGTATCATCTGCATAACTGTGCCAATGTATCCTATGCTGTCTGATGATTTTATCGAACATTCACACATGCATGTTTAGTATTTTGAGTAAAAAATTTTAATATTAGAATAAAGTTAGAATGTCTTTGCTGATTCAGGTGGTTTAAACCTAGACACAATATGAATCAGGGCTATCAATAGACTGTGGAGGAAAATAAGCAATTACAGGTATGTTTAACTTTGTTTAGCTTGTGACTGAAACCTAATTTAAGGATGTTCTCTGGAATGGACACTTACAGGTCAGCAACCCTACAGGTCAGCTGCCAGGGTAATTTAGGCTCTGGAAGATGTTATGAGATACTGGTTTATGGGGGGAACAAATTCCTTTATACAATCTGTTTCCCACAACTGGCTGGTGGGGTAATAAAAACCCCTGGACTTCTTAGAGTTTGGATTAAGTGGAAAATTACTGTGAGATGTAGGGTGTGACCTAACTATGTATATAACAGGGTTGTAAGTCTGATTTTGTCAGACACAGACCAGGAGGAAATGCTTGATCTGTCTCTCCTTGCATGCAAGAAATGCAACACGTCCGCAAATTAAAACGACCATATAGGTCGATTGTGACAGCTACAAAAAACGACCTGTGTGAGCGCTTTCTGGGGTCAGGCGCCGATCCAGCAGTGACTAGCTACCAATAGGGCATGCTCATCCTTTCTCAGAGGACCTGCCAAATACGCATGCGCGAAATTTATCTCAGTTCAGCCACCAACATTCGTGCTGGTAAAACTCACTGCAGTTTCACTATTTACATACATTCTCTTCATGCCTTCATTCACGTGTTGCTAGCCTTTTGGTTGTGGCAGTCGAGTTACAAAGTTTACCTGAGGTCCAAAAACACTCTCCTCCTCCGTATGTTTAAAAGGCATTTGTTTTCTTCTTTACCGTTTTAAACATGGGGAAATGACACATCCTTTGACATGTGAAATTAACACATAATAAAAGAATGGCACTAAATTACCAAAACCACCCAGGTGTATATGAAAAGAAGACCAACCTGTATCTGTGAAGATGGCATTTTCTTTTTTTAAGGTTTTGTGGCCACACAGTGGCCTTTATTTGAAAGTGCAACACTCAGCAAATATCCGTGGGGTGGAGTTGAACCCCCGGAAGACCGCATCCCTCTGAACATGGGGCATCCGTCTCAACCAATGTGCTACGCGACACGGCTTTTATCCTTTTTTTTTAACCATGTGCAGCGTAGTGAACCCCACTGTCTTCAGAATAACAACATTTATTAGTTTGTAGTGAGATTAGTTCGATATCTGCGTCATCATCTGTTTAAATGCCCAAGGTAGATGCGCCAGGCCCCCAAATGCGTTTGTTTTTTACAGCTGACATTTTAAACCACAAGGGGTCGCATACGGAATATAGCGTCGTTTTTTGTAGCTGTCACAATCGACCTATATGGTCGTTTTAATTTGCGGCTGGACTGAGAAATAAAACCAAAGAAATGTCTCAACCGTTTTTATTTAAAACTTAACTCTGACTGCACAAGACTCAGCATTGACTTCAATCTGAATGAAGCCTTTGCACAGTTGCCACATTACAAACAGGTCTATGACTCAGTGAACAGATATACACTTTTTTTTAGAAGCAGTTTGCTGATGTCATGTAAACCCTCCAAAACTCAAAGAAGAGTTTAGGTTACAGAATATTACAGTTTATACAGTTTATGCAGTTTATTGACATATGAACAAAAATATGAAACCTCACTGGATTTCCTCTGCTGCAGTGTCTTGGCAAAGTGATCTTTTTTTTTTTTTTAACAAACAAAAGGTTTTTGTTTATTGAACGTGGATAGGCTTACAGAAAGGGGGAGAAACATTTAGCAAATGTCCCTGGGGTGGAATCAAACCAAGGACAACCACATTGAGGACAAAGGCCTCTGAAAATGGGGTGCCTGTCTTAGACCACTGCACCACACAACACCCCGCCAAAGAGACCTTTTGAACGAAACACCAAAAAGTGTGTTTCTGGTGATACTTCACTAAAGTACAAAGAAAGGAAATGGTCTGAGTCATCAACCCACTAACATGCCCAGTCTAACCCTTTATCCCTCGTTTGTGCCCATTAGCAGCTGCTGTTCTAAAGACAGGTTGTTCAGGAGCTGTCACTAGCCAATGAGAGAAGGCATAGATTTGAGTCATGCTTGTCAGATGAAAGTGACTGAAAGATGAGATTCAGGCAAGGTTGACTTTAAGACACTTTGCAAGCACTTTCACTGGTCGTTTGTTCCTATGAAGGTCTGTCTGTAGATTGCAAGCCTCTGGAAGATTTTGGGCTTTACCCCTAAGATGCTCTGCCTTAGGTAAATAAAATTACATAATGCTACAGTAGAGGAAAAAGAAACAAATAATAATTATGGTACCATATGTAAACACTTTGGTCCTCATTTATCAAAGGTTTGCGCTTGTTAAAACATGCACAAACTTCACAAAATTATGCAGCAGGTGATTTATATTTAATATGGGCGTTTCTGTCAAAATGCACAAATATTAGGAGAACATGCAAATAAGTAGGCATTCCACGTGCAGTGTGATTTATCAAATATGAAACTGTTTGGACAGGCTGATTTTGCGCCTCTGAAAGGCATGTCTTAACTTTGTACCACCACAATTCATTATAAGTTTATTACTGACAAACAAAAAGTATAATTCACACACATTTTAACCTATTAGTATTTAACATGCTAATGGCCATAAACCTGACAGTTATGTCGATTTTTCCCCCTTTTGTTTCCAAAGATACATCATAACTCACTGCGCATATAATACATCTGCACCTTCTGTCACTGGAACACGGCGCCTGGATGGAGCAGAGAGCGGCGCATGTAAGCCGTGTGCATTAGGTTTATCAATGACAAACAAAAAAGAACATTCACAGACATTCTATCCTAATAGTAATTAACTCTTTAACAGCTATAGACTCGAAAGGAATGTTGTTTTTTCCCCCTTTTTTGCCAAAGACGCATCATGAATCCACAGCGCCTAATCTTCCTCTCTCTGGCTGTGGCGCAGTGCATGAGTCAGAAAGGCTGGCACACACGCATCTGTGTGGATGCAAAGTCCTCATTTGAATACTGCTCTTTCCACCCGCTATTATTTGTGCACACAATCTTAGTAGATTACCTGCAAATCAGGAACATGCCTCTCACACAATTTTCCAGACAGAATTTAAAAACAAATTCAGGAAATCACATTATCTAACTTTATTAAATAATTTATTTGTATTTTATTGCTGCACATAAGTATTTGAACATCTGTGAAAATCAGTGATAATATTTGGTACAGAAGCCTTTGTTTGCAGTTACTGAGGTCAAACGTTTCTTGCAGTTCTTGACCATATTTGGACACACTGCAACAGTGATTTTGGCCCATTCTTCCACACAGATCTGTCAGGTTTCTGGGTTATCGCTGAATAACACAGAGTTTCAGCTCCCTCAAAAAAATTTCTTTTGAATTTAGGTCTGGAGACTGGCTTGGCCACTCACGAACCTTGATATGCTTCTTACAGATTCACTTTTTGGTTATTCTGGCTGTGTTCTTCGGGTCATTGTCATGTTGGAAGACCCAGCCCCGACCCATCTTCAATGTTCTGACTGAGGGAAGGAAGTTGTTGCTCGAAATCTCACAATACATGGCCCATACATACTCTCCTTAATACAGTGTTGTCGTCCTGTCCCCTTCACAGAAAAGCACCCCCAAAGCATGATTTTTCCACCCCCTACTTCACAGTAGGGTTGGTGTTCTTGGGATGCAACTCATCCTTCTTTTTCCTCCAAACACGGCGAGTTAAGTTTAGACCAAAAAGTTCTATTTTGGTCTCATCTGACCACATGACTTTCTCCCATGCCTCCTCTGGATCATCCAGATGTTCATTGGTAAACTTCAGAAGGGCCTGGACATGTGATGACTTAAGCAGGGGAACCTTTTGTGCAATGCATAATTTTAAACCATAACGGCGTAGTGTTGTACCGACACTAACCTTTCAAACTGTGGTCCCAGCTCTTTTCATGTCATTGACCAGCTCCTTCCATGTAGTTCTTATCATCAGAGATGCCCCATGAAGTGAGATCTTTCATGGAGCCCCAGTCAGAGGGAGACTGACAGTCATCTTTAGCCTCTTCCATTTTCTAACAATTGCTCCAACAGTTGATCGATTTTTGCCAAGTTGCTTGTCGATTGCCCCAAAGCCCTTTCCAGCCTTGTGGAGGTCTACAATTTTGTCTCTGGTGTCTTTTGACAGCTCTTTGGTCTTGCCCATGGTAGTAGTTGGAGTCTGACTGACTGTGGGGTGGACTGGTGTCTTTAAAGAGCTCAGACAGGTGCTACTAATTTAGATTAATAATTCGAGTAGAGGTGGACTTTTTAAAGGCAGAGTAACAAGTCTTTGAGAGCCAGAATTCTTGCTGATTGCCAGGTGTTCAAATACTTATGTGCAGCAATAAAATAAGAATAAAAAAAATCTTTAAAATTCAGAAAAATCCCGAATTAAAAAAAAATGCTGTCTCTCACAGTACAAATGCGCCTACAATCTGAGTTTCATAATCCTCCTTAATTTCAAAGTGGGAGAACTTGCAAAATCGCAGGGTGTTCAAATACTTATGTTCCTCACTGTACATACACTCAACAAAAATATAAACGCAACACCTTTGTTTCTGCTCCCATTTTTCATGAGATGGACTTAAAGATCTAAAATTCATTCCAGATACACAATATTACCATTTATCTCAAACATTGTTCACAAATCAGTCTAAATGTGTGATAGTGAGCACTTCTGCTTTGCTGAGATAATCCATCCCACCTCACAGGTGTGCCACATCAAGATGCTGATCTGACATCATGATTAGTGCACAGGTGTACCTTATACTGCCAACAATAAAAGGCCACCCTGGTATGTGCAGTTTTTTGCTTTATTGGGGGTCTGGGGACTCAGAACCGGTCAGTATCTGGTGTGACCACCATTTGCCTCATGCAGTGCAACACATCTTCTTCGCATAGAGTTTATCAGATTGTCAATTGTGGCCTGTGGAATGTTGGTCCACTCCTCTTCAATGGCTGTGCGAAGTTGTTGGATATTAGTGGGAACTGGTACACGCTGTCGTATGCGCCGGTCAAGCACATCCCAAACATGCTCAATGGGTGACATGTCCGGTGAGTATGCTGGCCATGCAAGAACTGGGACATTTTCAGCTTCCAAGAATTGTGTACAGATCCTTGCAACATGGGGCCGTGCATTATCTTGCTGAAACATGAGGTGATGTTCATGGATGTATGGCACAACAATGGGCCTCAGGATCTCATCACGGTATCTCTGTGCATTCAAAATGCCATCAATAAAATGCACCTGTGTTCTTCGTCCATAACTGATGCCTGCCCATACCATAGCCCCACCACCACCATGGGCCACTCGATCCACAACATTGACATCAGCAAAGCGCTCACCCACACGACGCCACACACGCTGTCTGCCATCTGCCCTGAACAATGTAAACCGAGATTCATCCGTGAAGAGAACACCTCTCCAACGTGCCAGACACCATCGAATGTGAGCATTTGCCCACTCAAGTCTGTTACAGCGACGAGCTGGAGTCAGGTCAAGACCCTGATGAGGACGACGAGCATGCAGTTCAGCTTCCCTGAGTTTGTGCAGAAATTGTTTGGTTATGCAAACCAATTGTTTCAGCAGCTGTCTGAGTGGCTGGTCTCAGACGATCTTGGAGGTGAACCTGCTGGATGTGGCGGTCCTGGGCTGGTGTGGTTACACGTGGTCTGCGGTTGTGAGGCCGGTTGGATGTACTGCCATATTCTCTGCAACGCCTTTGGAGACGGCTTATGGTGGAGAAATGAGCATTCAATGCACGAGCAACAGATCTGGTTGACATTCCTGCTGTCAGCATGCCAATTGCACGCTCCCTCAATGCTTGTGGCATCTGTGGCATTTTGCTGTGAGACAAAACTGCACATTCCAGGGTGGCCTTTTATTGTGGGCAGTATAAGGTACACCTGTGCACTAATCATGATGTCAGATCAGCATCTTGATGTGGCACACCTGTGAGGTGGGATGGATTATCTCAGCAAAGCAGAAGTGCTCACTATCACACATTTAGACTGATTTGTGAACAATGTTTGAGAGAAATGGTAATATTGTGTATCTGGAATGAATTTTAGATCTTTAAGTCCATCTCATGAAAATTGGGAGCAGAAACAAAGGTGTTGCGTTTATATTTTTGTTGAGTGTAAATACATACATGGTAATATAAGACATAGTGTGGCAGCTGCTTAAAACTGTGGCATTTGCAAGTTTGCTCTCTGAAATATGGCAAAATAACTGCTTAAAATCAAATCATTAGTTGCATCACCCTGAACCCGACCAATTCTGTGGATTAAACACGGCTGCAACACATGCATTTCCTTTGACCCAGTACACATAAATGATTAAGAACAATACAAAAGCTATAAAGATAAAGCCATATATTATGGAAAGAAATGCAGAAATGACCATAATAGTTGTTCTTGCAGAACACCAATTCTGTCAGTTATAAAATTCAGTTTTCATTATGCATTACTTTTTTTTGTTTAAATGAATAAATGGGAGTGCAAGCTCCGCTGACAAATGAAAAACGAGGTATCACGGTACAAAAGCTAATTGGTGTTCAGAAAATACCTTCTTAATGGACCTATTGGCATGCTGCTTTCTTCTGGGATAAAAAAAATTACTGTGTGCCTCAGAATAAAACACAGCTGAAATATATTTGCAGATTGGTCTCTCTGGGCTTTCCTGGTTTGTGCTTTTCTAGATGAGAAAGGTTTCCTCCTCCTCTCCTGTTCTTGTGTGTCTAAGCAGTGTCTGTTGGATAGCTATGAATTAGTGATGAGCTAATACAAAGATGATTTATTGTGATGGTTTATTCAGGAAGGGTGCTGCTCTGTTGTTGGCGCACGTGGGACTGTGCACTCCTCTGTCTTGTCACAAAGCCCAGGTAAGAGTTGACACCTATGTACAGTATGTGCATTCACAGGCAAACAAACATGCAGTTATGTACACACACATTACCCAAAGTGGTGTTGATAAAAGGATTATAATTAGTCTACTGATTTTTTTTTTGTGTCTACTGAACAGTGTGTCCTTTTCAAGTACGCAGGTTTGGCACCAGCAACAAGCCCAACAGCCTTTCTCCTGTTACAATACTTTTCTATTTCCTCTCTTCTTTGGAACTGTGCTCCTGCATATCTCATAACTAATTTAGACGTGAGGGTAGCCCCAAGAAGGACTTGCACAAGGGTGCAAGAGAACAAAAGCAAGACACAACAAGACAAGGCCACAAAAAATGCCACATACAACTGTCAACTATTCATTATGGTGACTAATTAAACATTTACTGTCTTTTCAAAGAACAGCCCTGAATATGGGAGCCACAAGAGATGACTGGGTGTTGGATAGCACTACAAATATAATGCCAAAAAATGACTCAAAAGTTACTGTGAAAACATGAAAACCACACTACTGAACACACACTAAAAAACTGAACACTCCTGCATATCCATAACTAACCTTCTAAACACAGTAAAACCAACAGAGCACAATGGATTAGATCACACGGGCCAGCCTTTACCTCCAACATACATCAGTAAGCCTTGGCTGTTTATGATCCTGTCAATGGATAGAAACCACTGCAGGTATAGAACACCCCACAAGAGCTGCAGTTTTGAATAAGCTCTAGGGATGGGCATAATTAATCGACGATCGATTAATTGATCATTAAGAATTTCATTGATGAAATGTTTTTAAACGATCAATTAATGCCTGTTCTGCTGTGTAGTGTGAGTTTTGAAGGAATGCAATTAATTTTATTATGTGGCAGTAATTAAACACTTTACCACATGAGGGTGATGACTGAAAATAAAACCCACAGGCCGACTCAGTTTCTTGCCAGTTTCTGTGTATTTCAAAAGTAGCATTGTCATGAAGAGATTGCAGCAAAGTGTGACGTGGGACCACTTTGACTAAAAAAACAAACAAACAAAAAAAGTCTTGGTTCACTGCCAACACTGCGAAGCTCTGTATAAGTTCTTGAATGCACTTCCAACCCTGGTTAGAAGCGGAGCATCCAGCTCTTGGTCTCAACCTAGCATCAAGTCGGTGTTAGCACGGTGTGAGAGACTTACTCACCGATTACTTTCTGAGGGAGGCTCCGCCACCCCTGGATTGCACCCCTACGGACTGGTGGAAAATGAATTAAACAACGTTCCAGAGGCTTGCCAAGTTAGCACGGAGGTATGTGTATCACAGCGACGTCTGTCCCCTCACAGCAGGTGATCTCGGCACTGCAGGTCAGACGCGACAGCAGCCTGGACCGTCAGTCTGCTCACCAGGCTGCTGTCGCTTCTGACCCCAGCGCATGTTAACTGCAAAAAATGCTCTTCATATACCAGTGGCAACCTATAAGTTAGGGATTCTTAAACTTGACCGAGTAATTTTCATTCTTTCTACAGCGAGAAACCCTGGGAAAACCTCATCCAATAAACTTCCACGGTCCGTCTAAGATAATTGGCTTGTAAGCAAAGCTTCCGTGTTCCAGCACCTCCCCCTCTGCGCATTCCCTTCGTGTGCACGCAACGGTCGTTCTAACCTGTAAACAGGAAGTGAGCTCACGCTAAAATGAACCGAAAACGCAAAGCTGTTGTGGACAGTGTTACCAACTTAGCGACTTTGTCGCTATTTCTAACGACTTTTCAGACCCCCTTAACGACTTTTTTTCCAAAAAGCGCCTAGCGACAAATCTAGCGACATTTCTGACCACCCTTAGCTACTTTCTGTGAAACTTTGTCGCCGAATTTTCCTGGAGTTTAGAGACCCAGCTTGCTCCTTCCCTACGCTCAAAAAGGGAATGATCTGTATGCAGCATGATCAGAGTATGTCCACTGACCAATCATAAACCATTTTCGGTTCATTTCACCCACTCACAAACAAAGTTGTTTGGTAGTTAATGTTAATTCAAAAGTAAAAAATAATTCTGCATGTATATAAAACCGATCTTTCAACCGGAATTAAGGCAGAAGCTTGTCTGTACTAGAACGCTGCATCAAGGAACGTTCGAAATGTATGGTAAGTTCAAAAATGTAGGACATTTAAAACTTGTGACAAACAACCCCCACTGAAAATAATACCATAAGCAATAAACTTCTGTTTAATGGCAGTTGGCAAGAAACATTTGATGCATGCTAAATATGCCCTACTTATTTTTACAAAGTACTAAAAAACAAACAACTATATTATCTGTATTAATTTCGTCTTCTTGAGATATCTCAGCAAAAAAATGTTTTTTCCAGAACTTTAAATTTTGTTTAAAAGATCTTTCATGTCCCATTGCAATTTGATATCTTGTACATTTTGGACCAGTTTTCTCAACATTTTACTTCAGGCAAAATAATAGAACATGTTCCACAGTCTCTTCTTGAAGACAAAAGTCACATTTCCCTGTAGCATGTTTCCCCTGTTTAAATAATGTATTGTTAAACCATGTGATCCTAATCTAAATACAATTATTTCCTCCTGTTTCATTCGTCATCACGTGATGATATCATCATTTTGCAAATTAGTGTATGACGTCATCTGGCGACATCTAGCGACTTTCTGGGGTAACTTCAGCTACTTTCTGTCGGAGACAGTTGGCAACACTGGTTGTGGAAATAGCAATGAGAAAGAAGAAAGCCGACGAAGAGCGTGCTTAAAGCCGAATCTGCATCGGAGCTGATGCATTTACACGGTGGCATCAACTCAAGGAAGCTAAGGGCTTGCTAACAGATGCGTTGGTTGCTGATTTTCCCCTGGACAAGTAAGATCACGTTATATTTTGTGACTTTGGTTGAAATAGCGGAGTGAAGTGAAGTGGCGGAGACCCAACGAGACCATGCTGGCTGTGCGTGCCTGTGTTATTGAGGCGTGGCTTAGTGGGAGAGCATGAAGCAAGGGGTGGGACTTTTTATTTTTCAATATCGCCCTCTCAAGGAGCGCTCCCACAATCGTATACCCTGCCTTTAATGAGTACCGTCTTTTAGCTGTCGGCTCCGCTGCTTATAGCACATATTTTCTTTGTGCAACTACCGTGAATTAATTCCGTTTAACTTCCACAAGAGGTGTCCCACTTGTAATGAAGATCTCAAGGAGGAAACACGCTATTTTTCTGTTCTCACTGCATTTTAATATAGCCTATGAACACTGAATTTTAATATAAAAAAATCAATGATTAATCAAAAATCGATCGTTAATTCTCCTGATGATCGATGAAGACAGTTTAATCGAATGCCCATCCCTACTACCCATCATAATTTAACCCTTGTCAAACTCAGATCCTTAAACTTGGCCATTTTGTTCCACTTATAACTTATAAGCTTTGAGGACAGGGCCATCCCTGTGCTCCCCATTATATCTCACCTACTGACAGCTACCATAATTAAGCCATTATTATTGCCATTCACTTTTGCCCAACCAGTGTAAATAAGATTGTTATTTCCAAGTCTGATGCCATGGTTCTCAATTGCAAAACAGTGAATTGATCCCTTAAGGTTGTGGGCAAGGGTCTACCTCAAGGGGAGATGTCATGGTATCTTTGTAGGATGGAATAGGAGATGGGTAGATGGATTGGTGCCTCATCTACAGCAAAATGTGAATTGATTCAGTCCGTCATAGTGTAGAAAAAGCTTAGTTGAAAAGGAAAGCTCTCAATTTACCAGTCTGTCTACTTTCCTACTCTTTAATTTACCCCAGAATGAGCTCGAAAGTGGGAACCTTTTACCCCTGTAACCTAATCTTGTATAAGCTGATGACGATGGATGGATGGATGGATGGATGGATGGATGGATGGATGGATGGATGGATGGATGGATCCACTTTTGACTCTATCCTCTACATCTGTTTTAGCTCTTCCATCTGCTCTTGGTAGTCTATCTGTCTGATGCAACTTTCAGTTATACTACTTCATCTATTCCAACTTTCCTGCATTGCTGTTTGTCAATTTGGTCTCTGCTTGTCTGCCTGAATTACCTAAGGAGCAGTTGCTGCTGAATCTGATATCTGCTATTCCACTCACTCTTCTTTCTTGTGGAACCTTGCTGGGTATATTATCCAAAGTGCAGTGCAGTTACTACCAGCTCAGTTGGAGATCTGTGCTATACAGGGGCTAAAGCAGGCTTGAGCTGCAATCCAAAAATGAGGAACCAACAATATCTGGAAGTTTTTTTTTTGTTGTTTTTTTCCTGACAGCTGAATTAAAAAAAAGAAAATCTGACATATTTCTGAGTTCCTGCCCTGACAGACGTGTTGCACAAGCAGATGCTACACAGCAGCAGTCTTTCATTGAAACTGTAAAAATCAGGCCTCATTTAACCAGTCAGACAGCTGTCCTAAAATGCAACTTAGCAATTATAAATAAGAGTGTGGCATGGGTTAGCTTGATGAGATGCTCCTCTCTACCAAATCAACAAGATGTTTCTTTCTTTTCAAAGATGGAAAAACATTTTACATTCATTTGGTAAAAAGTATCAATTAGTTGAAACGGAAAAAAATGGGATTTATGTTACTTTGAAGTGCACTAAAATGTTTGAAACATTGTTTTTTTTTCTTCTTATTGATGCATTTTAAAAACAAGAGTTCTCTAACATTTATGGTTAACCCACTTTCTTTGCCAAGGCTTGGCAACTTGTCAGTCATAGCTCTGGCCACATAAGGGTGCATCTAGGTGGTTTTAATCCATCTAAAAAAGTTTAAAGTTTGCTTTTTCAGGAAAAGCCAAGCCTGCGTATTTTTGAGTTTATACGACTCATCAAAAAAGTATAATTTATTAGCATTTTTATCATATAACAGAAAATATGAGTTAAACTTATCTGCCACTTTATTGTATTAGTCGGATATTAATGAAACACTAAACATTAGTAAAGTCAAGTAAGTAAACACAAATGTAGTGGAAGTAATACAATAGTTTTTTGTTTTCTTTTCTGTTGTTTTGGATGGAGAAACCACTTCCAGTTCATGTAAGATATCCTAGCATTTTGCTCTGGGACGATCACCCAATATGATGCCCTCAGTGTTAAGCTTCATTGACATCTTCTACACAGCTATTGGTAGCACTGGGGCCAATGTTTCTGTCTCCAGATTTGCAATTAAAAATAAATCTGTATTTAGATATTTGTTTTTTTCTGCATGTGAGGTTGTGAAGCCAGAGGGTCTCAAAATACAAAAAAGTGGAAGTAAAACTGCAGACAAGATAATTTTTCTTTGGTTGTAAGTTTGCCTCCAAAGTTTTTATTCCATTACTCATTCTCCATAAATCTTAGTTCAAGTAAATCTCCATGGTCAAAGTCAGAGATTTCCCCCACATCACAGCAATGCAATCTTTAAATACAAGTCGAAAAAAACAATACACCCAAAAACAGGTCAAACCTTCAGTGATCAAATAATCAAACATAAATGAAAAAAAAATCTAAATAATTTACCTAGATTTTTACACAAACAAATTACAGATAAACAATTCCTAAAGTCAAATCAAAATTAACATTCTGAATTGATACTAAATGAAAAGCAAAACCCCCTTCATATGGATTAATCCAAATGAGGCAACCAATCACATCAATATAGAATGAAAGCATGACATCCAAACATGGGCAATACCCAAAACATTATCACCGCTAAAATATCAGAGTTATTAGATTTACTCTAAACTATAAGGAGTGACTACAAAAGGAGAAATGGATTAAAGGGATGAATGGTTAGGAGTTATTCCTTCCGCTTCGTCACTGCACTTCAAAATGTTTTCATGGTACTGGAGGAGAGTTACAGTAATATTTGAAGATAATATTGGTAAAATGACAGATGCTTCAAGTGGACTGGTTTCAGATTAGGCACAGTTGCATTATAACACACTTTCTGCTTGGTGTAAGATATTAAGTATTTTCAAGCAAATGGCTTGGAGAAAAGACACAACACAACAATGATCCAGCGCTGAGTGAATGATTTGAGAGACACAGGTGAGGACAATGAAGAGGAGAGGGTGATTAGGGCAGCGTGACAATGTTATATTTGAAAAGCCTTTTAGTTCTCAATTATAGATTAATCAAAACACCACAACCATGGCATGATTAAACAGTAATCTGCACCTGTGAGATACAACAGTCTAAAACTAGACTTTTTAATGAGCACTTCCAAACCTAATAATATAAATATAACCATAGCTACAGAATAGAGAGAATCCAAGACAAAGTGATAACAGGGACTGTATGGTTAAAGTATTATCTCTTGATATTTTTCACACATTTCCACTTGAAAACTCACTTCTTCATTCCTAAACAGTGCGTATTAATGCTGTATAACTTACAATAAGCTTACCTTTATAAGGCCATCCAACATTGTGTAGATATATATTTTTTATTTCCATTTAAAAGCTAGTCCCTAACAAATTACACAATTTACAAGGTGTTAGTTGGTGTATAGGTGCTACAGTACAAGTTGCTGATGAGTTGCAGTAAATGTCTCTCTTGCAGTAAATTGACTTTATGGAGTCCAAACGAGCTAATAAATTGCAAGTTTGCAAAGTCTACATTTCAATGAGTAAATGCATTTCAACAAGTGACTATAATTTTTCAAACGTGTCCCCGGGGAGGTGGGGGACATTGAGCCCCAGTGGGCCAGGTTCCGTTCCAATGTCGAGGCGGCCGACTGGAGCTGTGGCTGCAAGGTTGTCGGTGCCTGTCGCGGCAGCAACCCTAGAACTTGCTAGTATCCACTGGCGGTGAGAGACGGTGAGAGTCAAGCTGAAGGAGTCCTATCGGGTCTTTTTGGCCTGTGGCAGCCCAGAAGCAGCTAATAGCTAACAGGCCAAGCGGAATGCAGCTCAGGTGGTCACTGAGACAAAAACACGAGCATGGGAGGAGTTTGGTGGGGCCATGGAGAACGACTTCTGTACAGTTTTCGAGGCGATTCTGGTCCACCATCCAGTGACTCAGGAGGGGGAAGCAGTGCACCACCAACACTGTTTACAGTGGGATGGTGTGCTGCTGACTTCGACTCAGGATGTCATGGGTCGGTGGGTGGAGTACTTCAAAGACCTCCTTATTCCCACCAACACGCTTTCAAGACTCTGGATGTTAAGCTGTGTTAACTAAAGCGGCTCTGCAATATCGCATGGACATCGGGCGCAGTTTCCTTGGATTGGCAGAGCGGGGTGGTGGTTCCCCTATTTAAAAAGGGGAACCACAGAGTGTGTTCCAACCACAGGGGGATCACACCACTGAACCTCCCTGGTAAGATCTATTCAGGGGGTCTGGAGAGGAAGGTCCGGCGGATAGGAGAAACAATGTGAAACACTGGACCAGTTCTACACTCTCAGCAGGGTCATGGAGGGTGCATGGGAGTTTGCCCAACCGGTCAACATGTGTTCTGTGGACTTCGGGAAGGCGTTCGACTGTGTCCCTCGGGGAGTCCTGTGGGAGGTACTCCGGAACTATGTGGTTCCAGGCACTTTGATACAGGCTGTTATGTCCCTGTATGACCAGTGTCAGAGCTTGGTTTGCATTGTTGGCAGTAAGTCGGGCTAGTTTTTGGTGAGCATTGGACTCAGCCCAGGTTGCCCTTTGTCACCGATCCTGTTCATAACATTTATGGACTCATCAGACCTGATCTTCTCCTATTGCTCCAGAGTCCAATTTTTATGCTCGTTTGCAAATTGAAGCCTTTTTCTCCAGTTAGCCTCGCTAAATTTGTGGGTTTCTGGTGGCTACACAGCTGTTCGATCCCAATCCCTTGAGTTCTCTTTGCGTTGTGATTGTTGAAATGCTTTCACTTTCACTATTAGACATAGCCCTGAGTTCTGCTGTTGTGTTCTTCAATTTGATTTCACAAAACTTAAAGTTATTGTTGATCACAATCGAGGAATCTTTCTGACCACATTTTTTTCATCAACGACAATGGTTCCCCACTTTCCTTCCAGGTGTTAATAATGCATCAGGCAGTTTTTAACCCAATTTTAGTTTTCTGCAGTCTCCTTAGATGTTTTTTCTGCTTGATGCAAGTCAGTGATTTGACCCTTCTTAAACAGAATATCTTTTCCACAACTGTCTTTTGACAGGTTTGTTTCAGAAATGATAAGCTAGTCATTGCATCATTTGGGGTTAAATAACTTGATGCCAGCTTAAACATAATCACACATGCAGTAATTGTCCCATAGGAGGCTCTTATCCATTTGCTTAGTTAAATTCAGGTGCCAATTATTTTGGCCAGGCATTGTGTATGGTGTCTCACAACTGGAGACACTGTGCCCTACAATCTTTTGATATGTCCAAAAAAATGTAATTTAAATAACCGTATCTTCCTTGAAATGCCGATACACAATTGTATCCCATAACTGAAAGTCCAGAAGAGGGAGCAGGTTATTTGTGAGTGATACAAACAAATGATCATAGCTTGTAGGTGTCATTACCATAGCACTGACAACCTGATAAAATGTGTTAAAGTGGGGAGTTGCTATCTTCACATCTTAAATGTGTGAAATCAAAAACTTAAAATCTTATCTGTTTAGAGCTGCCAGTATCATATGTTTTGTGTGTGCTTCTTGCTTTATTGCTGTTTTTACTTTATAGGCCTTGTGTTTTAGTTCTATTTTCATCTCACCCATTGATCAATTAAATTTAAAGCACCTTGAATTACGTTGGTGTTGAAAGTGTGCTATACAAATAAAATTGCCTTGCCTTGCCTACAACAATGTAAGATTGTACTACTATTCAACAACTATTTATTTACTTGGACAAATAATATTCAATTTTCACTGCATTAAATGTTTCTCCCATTATTTATCACACTTAAATGGACTAACTTTCATAAAGACTTACTGTGTTTTTTCCCTTCTTGTTGTACAATTCTTTAGGAACCTAACACAGGAAATAAACAATGGCTGACCTGCATCAGAGTGGGAGCACTGAGGCAGCAACAGAAAGGAACAAGCTGTGACAAAGACAATTCAAGTTGTATGTTTGTTTCAGTAAATGTAGATGTTAACTGTAGTTAACTGTTTTGTTTTGGAAAGACCCTGACACAATAACATTTTTCACATATACATGCCTCTGTTCTCTGTGTCCATGCACTTTTGTCTCACACATAAGTAAATCATTATTTACTATAAGAACATTTAATACCATCACAAGGTAAATAATGGTTGCTGTTCATTGAGATAACTGCATGAGAGATCAAGCTAATGTTAGCACATTCTCTGGGAGCATTTAGCATGCTGATAATAACTTTCCTCCCTGGGAGGCCATCAGAGTTTTGCTGCTCTCTGAATGACTGCACTGGAATTGGCACATTAGTTTTGTATATCTCATCTGGGAGAAATGAATTACCGAACATGTACACATAACTCTTACACCAATACACACAAAAATACTGAGTTTATTTCATCCAGGGGACGTGAATACATGGCAGTTGAGATCCATTAGTGGTAAACATGTAGAATCTGTCTGCTGAGCAGAAGGCAGCTCAGCAGGGAGCCAGCCGGCAATGTGGAGGTGTGATAGTTTGATGAGGAAAATGTGTGCAAAAGTGTGTGTGAGGCACAACATGTGCAAGTGTATCTCCACATTGTGCCTTTAGTCAGTTTGACATCATTGGAAGGCTTGTTATGGCTTCCAGAAGCAGAGGTGCCATTGCGGGAGAAAATACAGGACCCATTAAATGTGTTGGGCATCATAGTAAGTATCCAAACATATGTGACCTTTCGGTGGAACAAACAAAGAAAACTTTTTGATCAACGTTAAAAGGGGAAATTAGATCTTTTTCTTACTTCCGATAATGAGGAGTAAAAGTTGTGTAATTTGACAACTGCCTTTTATATTAACCTACCCTCCTTACGATGGCGTCACGGGGCTGCAAGGGAGTCATCCTTACACTGATACCACTTCTGGAGAGGCTTCAGTGTACAAGTTTTCAGATTAAATAGTGCCTTGCAAAATGTTAAAAAGCCCTTGAAGGATTACTCTGTAATTAGCGCCATTCATCGTTACATCAACTCTAACTTCCCTAAGCACAATGCTATCACCAGAATATTTTATTTTAATATAGTAAGTTCAGCGTGATGTGCAGTCATGAAGTCCAATGGAAGTTGGCTTGCTACATTTACGTTTTTGAGTCTCCAGCTTCTCCTACCACATGTGACCAATATCTTAAGAGGCATTATTTATCTTAACAAGGATGAAAAGATTCCTTCTGTGGTCCAATAGTACATTTAATTTGACTTGTTAATTAATAAGGAGCATCAGCACACATAGAGCATTGTATGAACTGACCTGCACCCCCCAGTCTAAACATCCATTTTATACTGGTTGATAAACATTCATTCCTACTGAAGATCCTCACATGAAGTTTTCTGTCTCCTCCAGCAAGAGTGGATCACAGACATGTACACACAAGCCAGCTCTTACTGGGTCAGAGTTCTCTCTGGCAGGTGGCGTCCTTACGCCTACTCTACCAAGTCTACACATTGAGTGACAAAGACATAACAGAAAATATTATTGTCGTATAATTATTATTAAAACCCTTGACTTTAGATCCAGATATATTTTTTCCACATCAACGCATTTAGTTTTTCTGCTGAATTGTGGATCAGCTGGCAAGTGTGACCATGTAGAGTATGACTGGGTGAATGTGATTTCAGTATAAAAGCACTTTGAGTGATCAGCGTATTTCATAATCAGTCCATTTGTCATGTAGCCTTAAAAGTTCAATTTTGTTGCTTATGTAATCAGAGCATCTTCTTCCATATATGTGCTGGGTTTTTTACATGGCGTATGAGTCAATGTACAATGTCCTTTCTTGGGTGTCTTGGTGTGCCGGTGAAAGTGTATGTGCGTAAGTGGTAGGGTACGTATGACTGTGTCTGTGTGTCTCTGTCTACCTGTCAGGTTGGGTCCTGGGCTGCCCTCTCGCCTGGCGCATCTCAGGCCCTACTTCTAATGGGGGGCCTATTTCCCCTCTGTCACTCCCTGCCAGTGACTGATGCCCCTGTCCGCTGGTGCGTTGGTGACTCTCGGTGTCGGGGGCTGGGTGCTCATTGGCGGTTCGGTTCAGCCCTGGTGCCTGTCTGGTAGGGGCTGGGTGGACTGGTGTGTAGGTCAGCCAATGCCAACGAGGTCTTCCTTTTGTTGGTCGGGGCACCTCTTTCTGAGGTGCCAGTTTTGGAATTGTTGGGTGGTGCCTGTTTGATGGCTCGGTGGGGTACGGATCATGCGCTTTCCTCCTCCTGTTCTATATGTTTCATGCTTGGTTGGTTCACTGGTGCGTCTGTTATGCCTTGGTTGGGTGCCTGGTCTCGGCGCTCTGCGGTGTGCAGGATCGGGATTCGGGAGCTGGTAGAGCTCGCTGTCCGGGTGCTTGCTGGGCTTGGCATGGGGGGCCATCCATTATTTTCCTTCTCCGTGTCCATAACATTAAAAAGTAAAACAACAGCAATCTCTAATAAAGATTTCTCACACACACACATCAAGTGGAGTACTATCGCAAAAGCCGTAATGCTTCACTTGAGAGTGATTAACTGTTAGGCTGATTGTTTGTCTATGTATTTTTTTTTTCTTCCCAGTGAGAAGAACTTGGGTTTTAGAAAGGCACCTTCAAATAAAATTTATTATTATTATAGAGAACACATGCTGCAATAATGTACGCAACTTTAAGCAAACTAAGACCCTTGCTTATGCACATTTTGGACACGGGGAAACTGGCAGCGCAGCCGATGAAATGGCAAATTTGTAAAATGAAGACACGTTTTCAGACTTTTAGACCCTCACACACGCGCATGCACACGCATACACATACACACAAAAAAATCAACAGTCAGCCCCTGTCTCTGAGCTGAAAATAAAAATGAAAATCTCAATGACAATATATTGCATTTTAGAGTTATACTACAATATTTTCCTGTGTACGTCTTCAGATTATATAAAAATTGCTCTTATTGGTGCATTAATTGTGATAAGGTGTGTAGCAGTGTGAACAATTATTGAGTTGAAATATAAATACTGCAGTGACACTGTTGCCTAATGTTTCACTATAAATGCGCTTCACTCCTTGAAGTTCATCCAATGGCAGAATCTGGATAGTGGGTATATTACGCAAGGCAAGGCAATTTTATTTGTATAGCACACTTACAACAACAATGTGATTCAAGGTGCTTTACATGATTAAGAGGTAAAATGAAAACAGCAGTAAAACACAGACAAAGCATATGAAGTAAAAACAGCAATAAACCAAGAAGCTAACACATATACATAAAGGCATTACAAAGCATATAATGTAAAAACAGCATAAAGCATAAACAAAACATGATACATGAAAACATTACTCAAAGGCAGCTCTAAACATTTACGTTTTTAGTTGTGATTTAAAAGAACTCAGTGTTTCAGCAGCTTTGCAATTGTGTGGAAGTTTGTTCCAGATTAGAGGAGCATAGAAACTGAAAGCTGCTTCTTTGTGTTTGGTTCAAACTTTAGGGATGTTGAGTATACTGGAATTAGAGGACCTGAGTGTTTGGGTGGGTTGGTATAGTAACAGCAGATCTTCAATATACTTTGGTGCTAGGCCTTTCAATGATTTATAAACTAGTAAAAGTATTTTGAAGTATATTCTCTGAGCTACAGGGAGCCCATGTAAGGACTTTAGAACTGGGGTGATGTGCTCTACTTTCCTGGTTCTAGTGAGGACACGAGCAGCAGCATTCTGGATCAGCTGAAGCTGTCTGATTAACTTTTTAGGCAGACCTGTGAAGACGCTGTTGCAGTAATCAATCCAACTAAAGATGACAAGAAGACATGGATGTTGCTACATCAGTCCTTTAATCCTAGAGATATTCTTCAGGTGATAGAAGGCTGACCTTGTTATTGCCTTTATGTAACCCTAGAGGTTCAGGTCTGAGTCCATTACTACACCTAAATTTTGGGCCTGATCAGTAGTTTCTAGCTGTATTAAATGAAGTTGTGTGCTGACTCTTGATCGTTCCTCTTTAGGTCCAAAAGTAATTACTTCTGCTTTGTTTCTATTCAGCTGGAGAAAGTTATGGCACATCCATCCATTCATCTGCTCGATGCATTTACTTAGGATTTGGATGGGTTCAAAGTCATCTGGTGACATCGTAATGTAGAGCTGAGTATCATCTGCATAGCTTTATTAGCTAATCTTATTGGTTGTTATAATCTGGGCTAGTGGGAGCATGTAGATACTAAATAGGAGGGGCCCCAGGATGGAGCCCGGGGGCCGTCCAATGGCTCAGCAAGCAACCGAACCCAGCGCTCCCAACTACCCGACCCGCACATCCACCACCCGGCCACTCCACCTTGGAGCCCGACCGACAGCGCCGAAATGTCTGACCCCAGCACCCCACAGGGCACAAAGACCCAGACCCGGGAGCTATGTCCAGTGCCAAAAAGACTGACCGGGCCCGGAAACGGCGCCCACCTGCCGCAGCCACCAGCCAACACCCCAATGTGCAAATATGAATAATAGACGAGAACCGGCCCAGAGAGGAGGAAAAAGGAGGCAGCACATGCAGGCCACTAGCCGCCCACGACCCCCACCGGCCAGGGCCCCCAGCCCCCCCCCCCCAGGAGCAGCACAGCCACCAGGCCAGTAACCCATGTCCGCCAGTGCAACTCCCCTATGGCATTTCATGCAGCCTTCAGGAGTCACCACCCACAGTGACCAAAGTCCCACCCCGGGTGGGGGCCATAGCTCCTAGTGCCCCATCCGCAAAGCAATCCCACCCCCAAGGACCCCCCATAGACGCCCCCAACCCCAAAATGCCCCACATCAGCAACTATGTCCCACATGAGAAAATCAAGGGCCCCCCACCCTTATTAGGAGATTAAGCTGATCAAGGGGCTCCAGAGAGATTTATCAGATGTGGAAGCAGAGGTTGTCTCAAGACCAATGTGGTCCAGCAGGAGATCTCTGTACTGATTAATATTTAGAGCATTTTTATTTTTCCAGTTCAGGAGGATAGTTTTCTCAGTGATGCATAAGGCAGTGTGAACTAATTGCATTAACTTTGTGTCTATGGTGAAATCATTAAAATTTCCTAGCAGGCAAACTGAGGGAGAAGGTGGGATATTACACTTCAGACACTTTGATAGGTCCTCACATATCTGGCACCAAAATGTAACAGGTGGACAGAACCAAAACGCATAAATATAATTGTCCAGTATATTGCTTGTACATTGTAAGCAAGTACTAGATGGCGTAAAACCCATCTTGAACTTCCGTTGACCTGTATAGTGTACTCTATGAAGGATTTTGTATTGCATTAATTGTAAATTGCTGGTTTTTCGACTTGCAACTTTTTTCACCCAAACCCAGAAAGACGGTAATAACCAATAAATTGGATTGGACATTTAAAGCGTAATATAATAGATTTGTCTTGCCGAGGCAAGTGACAACAGAAGAATGAGGTTAACTGGGTTACAAATAAGCTAAGATAGTAGTAGGATTGGAAGTTAGTATGTTCTCCAAGGAGGGCATTCAAGTTTGGACCGATAGGGGAGTAGGATCTGGGTAAAATAAAGCAATCCAGTGTGTTCTGTAAATTGCGTAAATTATCTGTAGACATCTTTGGTGGAGGCTCATAGAAAGATTCAGGTTGGATATCCTGCACCAATGAAAAATTTGTATGATCCTTACCTTAACTCTGAGATTTGCTGTAGGCGGCCAGCATTTCCAAATCCGGAATGCTCCATGGCAGGCAAATGCTGAAAGCTCTACAGGACAATCTGCTGGAAAATCTAGTTTTATCTCACTGCCAAAATGAGTTTCATACATGTTTAGACAGATTGTAGAAATGATAAACTCTGTTTTAAATACTCTCTAAACACTTGACATACCTGAACATATTTTTAATTGCCATTTAAGGTTGACCTGTTCTTGTCTTAATTTAGCCAAACAAATTTAGATTTTAATTTTAAAAAAATGTCTTTGCCCACATCCAAATGTATCCTAATTGAAAGATATTTCAAGTCAGACTAGTCAGCCCATTTAATTAACCCAAACAATATTATTCCGCCACATTTACAGATGGATTGACAGGTCTTCATGTTTTATTTTTAACTACAATCTCACATTGTTGAGACTATTCCAAGTCTGATCAACGAGAATTTCCTGATGGGAAGCTTATTACATATTTTTGGTTCCTCTGACTATCCTCTGATAGCTTACTTTCATTTGTTTTTCCGTTCAGTCCAGCCACCACAGCTAAGATTATTTTTGTCAGCGTAGCCTGGTTGCACTTAGTGTGGTACATTACGGAAAAAGATTAAAGTTTCCGATTGGCTAGTCATTGGTCAGGAATGATCAAACTGAAAATTGACATGAAGTAACATAACAACAAAAAACGAGATAATTAATCAAGGATGAGCCTGTAGTGCCTTGCAGCTGCCAGGAAGGGAGAGGGAGACAGGATGAAGAGGAAAAAGGAAAACAGCTTTCACAGATTAATAACACAAGTATATTGCTGTTTTTTGAATAACTTAAAACTGTTTGTTTAAAGAAGCACAAAAATGGTGCAAAGATATTACAGAGTTTATTGCTGTAAACTAATTCACATATTTTGACCTTAGTATCTATTTATATTGAAGAGACACAGCCTTGTTAGATGTATGTTTAATAGACTGGTGCCTAATCACAAACAATGAAGGTTGGTAATATCAACCAGTATCAAACAAGGAGAATGTGAAATCACTCTATTTCTGTAAAGCAAAGGGAGTAGTCATTCTATCAATGTAAGGGAAATCCCTTACTGTTTAACTGTGTAAAAAGTGTTTTAGAGGTTCACCACTGTACCGCCATGTGATTCTGTGCCTGGCTGGTATAAAATAACAATTTTCTGGTCCACCCGTTCACTGGCTTTCTTCAATTAAGGTGGGGGTAGGTGAAAGAGCTCCACTCTGACATTAATTCTGAACAAACGGGTAGAAGCAATGCTCTGGCATAATGCAACTCATCGTGTTTGTGTGTGTTTGCGTGTGTGGTAACTTCTTAGCTGTCATTAAAAGAAAGTGTTAAGAACAAGTTTAAACTGATAAACACATTTGAGATGTTGCTTTGACTTCCACTTCCCCCATAACTCTTATATTCGAAAGCTTTTAGGCAGACAAAATGGACATGTATGTTACACAAGTTACAGAGTATGTATACACACATGCCACTTTTAGGTACACCTGTTTCATTTTTGTGAACACAAATAGCAAATCAGACATGGCAGCAACTCAGTCCGTTTAGACATCAAAATGTGGACTAGACAACTTCCTGAAGTTCAGACTGAGAATGGGGAAAAAATAGATTCATGGGACATGGTTATTGGTGCCAGATACCTGATCTGGGGTCTCATTTATAAAACATTGCGTAGAATCCCTACTAAAAGTGTACGTACGACCAAAACAAAAAGTTTGCGTACGCCAAAAAGATTTCTGATTTATAAAACCATGCCTAAGCACAGGTGTAAGCAATTTCCCCTTTATAAATCACAGTCTTCTTGGAAGTTTGCGCACGTGATTTTTGCTCATATCCCGCCCTGAACACGCCCAAATCCGGCTATAAAAGGTCAATGCAAAGCAGGACATGAATATTGATGCATATGAAGAAGAGGGGAAATATGGCAACAACAACAAAAACCAAGAAGATAAACTTTACGGAGATGGAGATTGAAGTGCTAGTGGGTGAAGTGGAGGATAGAAGAGACATTTTATTTGGTGGACACAGCAGTGGTGTCACAAATAAAAGGAAGAACTGCGAGTGGCAGCATGTGGCGTCTGCAGTGCAGACTGTCAGTGCAACTGACAGGATGGTACCCGAAATTTAAAAAAAGTGGTCGGACCTCAAAGTCGAGGCAAAAAAAAACGTGCCTCCCACCGCCAGAGTGGGTCTGCTACTGGAGGGGGTACGTGTACACCCGAGCTGACACCACTGGACAGGAAGATGGCAAGTATCATGGGAACATCAAGCGTGTACGGTATTGTATCAGAGAAGGAGGGCGACACCTACCTGCCAGAAACAACAGATTTTTTAATTTAATTACGTGGCTACGTTAACAAATTTGAGCATATTTTAAGGAGACAGACTAATATGCCGTGTCTTTTCAGCTCTTCCACAGTCGGTAGGTGGCGAGGATGAGGAGGCTGAGGAAGATGAGGTTGACCAGCGTCTGGCTGCCCCCAGCACCGGTGCCCGTGGTCCATCCAGCAGTGGTCGGGTTCTGACTGAAGCTGTGATGCAGACACAGAGAGACACCATCAGCGCCATCAATTCTGTGACAAACGAGTTAAAGGAAATAAAGAGTGTGCTGTGCGACATAGTGACAGCCATTGGTACCTTAAATGATAAAAAAATAAAAATTAATAAATGAACCATGTCGTTGTTATCTCAAACGCCGCATTACATCCTGGCAGATCCTTGCTCCCTGGGTTAAGGCTTCCTGTCGAGTAGGAGGCGGCTGTGGGTCGCAGTTCTCATGCTGGGGAGGGGGTGGGCCAGGAGGGAGGGGAATTCCAATTCTCAGTGCCATGTTATGAAGAATTCCACATGCCCTCACGATCTTGCAGACCTTTGTAGGGTGGTATAATAGTCTGCCACCCGAGGCATCCAATGACCGCCACCTGCATTTTAACAGGCCTATGGCACGCTCCACGACTGAGCGCGCACGCGTGTGACAGGAGTTGTAGCGCATTTCCTCTGCTGTCTGTGGGTCTGGGAACGGGGTCAGAAGCCAGCTCCTGAGAGGGTAGACACTATCACCTGCAAGTGAGAACACGTTTAATTCAGGCGTCAACAACCAGCATTTCTAATTACGATGAGGACTTACCGAGCAGCCAGCCATCACGCACAGGGCCTGCCTGCAGTCTGTTCCCTACACTGCTGTGTGTCAAGATAAAGGAGTCGTGTGTTGGCCCAGGCCATCGTGCCACCATATTAGTGATCATCATGTGTGAATCACATATGATTTGCACATTAATACTGTGTACATGTTTCTGATTGACGAAAACAAATTCATCCTCGGATGGGGCCCTTATAGCAATATGGGTGCAGTCAATTGCGCCGATTATGTATGGGAAACCGGACATTGCTGCAAATTGCATCTTAATTTCGGCCTGCTCCCCCACAGTATATGGAAACGTGATGTATCGCCTGCTCATTTTAATGATCCCATCCAAGACTGCAGGGATTATTGTGCTCAGGGACGGCTGTGATATCCCAGACCTAGTAAATAAATACAACATATTTGAAGGCATTATTTCCAAAAAGGGACTTTGGGCAGAATAGTAAGAATCATGTCACTCAGACACATACCTGTCGGCTAATTCCCGCTGGTAACAACCAGTTGCAAGAAACCCCAGAGTGGTGACCACCTGCAGCTGGACCGGAATGGCACGGTTCCGCTTGGACGGTCTCTCCAAAACCGGGCCCAATTCAGCACAGAGATCCAAGAGCACAGCTCTAGGGAATCTGAATCTGCTTATTAGCCAGTCATCATCATGCGCACGGAGGTCCGCATGATCCCTGAACACGGGTTCTCTCCTAATCCTTAAATCTCTCCTAATCTCCTAAAACGCCAGTGCATCCATCTCAAATATTACGCTTGAAAGTAGTTGGGGTGTTTCTATTGGAAGCAATAAGACTGATTGCTTCCTTCCTTGGCACAATGAACGTGCCAATCAATGATATATGGTACAGATGATTCCATTTATTAATTGGCATACAGTCCTGGCCCTTTTATCTGAGTTTAAGGTTTTGAGATACTTTTTATGTATTTATTTTAATATTGAAAAATGTTTTTAGAAGAGCTATAGCTCACTGCAAAGCTACAATATAGATATCATTGCTGGTTTGGATGTTTATAATAACATGAATCCATAATTAATGTTTGGTGTGAGGTGAAATGATATGTGTGAGAGGAGTAATATGCAGTCAGGCTGCAGTTCACCACCTCACCAACTGCGTCATTGATTCCCCCCATCTCCAAAATGTCCGTACGCACGGGTCAGAGTTGAGTTACAGGTGCGCACATTTTCCCGTCAAGTCTGTTTTTTATAAATCACAACTTTTGCTTTGAAAGTGGCGCACGCCAGTTTCAGGCCCGGTTTTGTAAGTACGCAACGTTTATAAATGAGACCCCAGATTATTTCTGAAACTGCTGATCTACTTGTCAAATGTCAGTGGGTAATAGGCAGGCTGCTTTGAGATGATAGAAAGGCAACAGCTCAAACAGCCACTCATTACAACTAAAATACACAGAGCAATCTCTTAGCACACACGCCAAACCTTGAAACATATAAGCTATAGTAGCAGCAGACCACTCTAGGTATCACTCCTGTAAAAAAACAGTAATCTAAGGCAAGAGTTTACACAAGCTCACCAAAAATGGATAACAAAAAAATTCTATAACTTTGCTTAGTCAGCTAATTCCTGATTATATTTGCAAAATTCAGATGGTAGCAATGTTCCCTCTAATTTTTCATGTATCTGAGCAAACACACAAACGCCCTGAGCGGTCCCTTTGAGCACTGTGAGCAACGTCAGATGTGTGCACTGTGGTCATGCCAGCATCGGTTTCATCCAGTTTACATAGTGAAGAGATACAAATTCTGTAAATGTTGTATGAGGGTTTAATTCTGTAGTGCATGTGGCAACACTTTTACCACCATTATTCTGTGAACGAAGATCTATGTGGGAGGAGTTTCATGCAAACTCTTGTTTCAATAAAAAGGTTATGCTGACGTAAAGCTGTGCTCAGTTAATAGAACTGAGTCCAGCGATTGACGTCTCGCTGTTACAATATATAATTGTTGTTTGTTGTTCTTATTGCTCCTTTTTACAGAAATGAACGAGCACGCGGGAAGGTGAAATGAGAGCCCAGAGAGCCCAGGGTCATAAATTAAATGGGTGTCTGTTCCTTTAAGAGAGGCTTTAAATTAGAGTGAAAACACCTTTCCAACAATAGTTTATTAAAATAATCAAATTAAAGCATTTAAATTTATGTGAGAATACTTTTTAATTACGTACATTATCCCACTTACAATGAAAATGACAAAGATCCTATTCATGACCTGTGTAGTGTGTTAACACTATTGTAAGTATACATATTTCATTATAACTTTGAAGAAACATAAACTGCCAAGTAAGCCAAGCTAACTATGAACTCAAATTTTGAAAACACGCTTAACATTTTTATCATAACGGTCTGACTTGTATTATAAGCATAAGCCATTGTGTGAAGCTCTTGCTGTGCACTGGGTAAGAGAGGCCTCATGTAGTCTGGGAGAGGGTCCTGTAACTCTTTGTCTGCAAAATGCAGTATATAATAACACAATTATTTGTATTTCTGCTACTCATAAACTGGTGACAGCATTTAATGATAAATTTTCATAAATAGGCATTGTAAATAAAGGACACTAAATAAGCACAAATCTGATTGAGGACTTAAATTTCACCATATTTCTTTCGTCTGTCCTCACGTATCCAGTGGTTGTAAATGTTGTCCAGGTTGATGGCCTCATCTGCTTGCAGCTTTGACTTTATGAGCATTGGCTGATCTAAATGGTTCACTGTTTTGATACGATTTATTAAACTAAAGCCTCTTTCACAGTCTGCGCTGGATGCTTGAAATGTAGCACAAATATCGTTTGATTACGTATTCAAAGGTTTTTTTCTATTGTGGCGTTTCTGAAAGGAATAAAGCAAAAACTTCAGATGTTTTCAGAACATTCCATAATCCACTTTTCGTTAAAGAAAATTCCACCAAAACACTACAGACTTTCTAAATAAATCAAGCACATTTCACAGCGCATGAACTTGGCACTATCAGCTGCTCTGTGCATGGACGAAAGCGCTCCGCTCCTATATAAACAGGAGGCTCTGAGCTTGTGTCTGGATTATTTAATTATTTTATTTTTTACCTTAGTCTTATTTGCATACCCGTGTCTATCTTTAATCTTGATTTCACTTTTAGACAACATAACCTATCAGGTTTGAAAAAAGAAATAGAATTTTGCTGTTCAAACTGTAAAAAATCAGATGTGTTTGCAAAAAATGTCAGATTGGATGCACATTTGCCTCCAGCGTGAACATCTATCTATATAGCAGGCCTAAAACTCTCATTCTGTAAACAGCTGTTACTCAAACCAGTCTGCATTTCAATAACAATATTTGTGATCCTTTAAACTAAGACATGATTGTAACTTAACTTTTTAAACTGTACAACACGACACAACACTGCAAGGTGAGAAATATTCTGCATCCATTCTGTTTTCTAGCCTGGATGTATTAAGTTGCCCATCACCATCATTTTCAGTCACCCATAGCACAGACTGTGATAGCTTTATTAGAGTGAGACCACTTTGCTTCAACTGCATTAAACAGATTAAACAGAGATGGCCAATAAGTCAGGTCGCAGATTTTTAGATAAAATCTGTTTTTCGCAAACAGGAAGCTGACATAATCAACAGATTTCTCTAGGGTTTTTTCCAAAAGTAGCAACAATCCATCCTCTGATTCAGCTCACATGATAGTTTATAACTTAATTTTCATTAAAAGGAGGAAATTGTGCAAAAACAGTAAGGGTGCTGGTTGCCTTAATTAGATCAACTGTGCTTGAGATGAATAGCTCTCATTGACTGTACCACATGTAGTTGAAAAAATAAAGAGAATGAACCATACATTTGACCTGGACCTAAAGAATCTTAGTTTTAAGAATAAAAAGTAGAAAATGCTGAGCTAGGGCATTAACTTTGTCCGATGCATAAAGCAGTATCCAAAAGAGGGGGGGAGGTGTAAGGGGCGGGACCTCAATATCTACTTAGAGAAGGATGAAGAATACTTGCAATTTTCATAAAACCAAAACAAACTATTGCTTACCAATATACCAAGTCTTTATTTCTGCCATAACCTTTAATTTACCTTTAATACCAATGAAAGTATTTGTTTGTAGTCGCAACAATCAATATTCTCTCCAAGAATACAATTGCTGAACAAACGTTTGCTAAGATAGGGGACTACTGCTTGTGTAAATACTTCTAAGCAATCCAGGTATCATTATGTTTTATGTCTTTAGTGTTGTTTTTTTGCAGTTATTAGTTTTTCATTCATCACAATTTTATATCATCAATATATTAAGCTGTTTTGATAGTGGCAGGTAACAATGAAAGACTCTAGATGTGATAAGCAACAGATACAAATATCCTAGTTAAATACAGTTCAATTACAGTCTTGGAGAGGTCACATGGGTTCTGAAAAGTTTAGGGCGATTTTAATCTGCTGTGAATGGGATCTAATCAGGTGACTGCAATGGGAAAAGGTTACTTTATAGTGCTCCAAAAGAACCAGACTCATGGCATAGATTTATCTGCCTTAAAGGGGTAGTTCAGAATTTTGAAATGGGGTTCTGTTAACAGGGTCACACCAGTCAGGGTCACACCAGTCAGTCAGTTGTTTAACTTCAGTAGAATAGTCTTTTATCGTTTTCACTTTGACGAAACAGATTACATTTTTCAGCCAGCAGCTAGTAAGAGAAGTAGCATTATGAAAGAGTAGAAGTCATCTTTTGTTAATTTAAAACAACTCAACATTCAAAAATACCATAGCTGCTCATGTAAACCCCATTTTATAAATCTTTTAATAGCCATCATTTATCCATTAGATGGTTAACAAATAAAAGTCTAAATCTAATTATAGTTATTTAGATGCAAGACCATAAGCAGGTTGTATAAGGACAACATATTCTCAAACATACTATGATATTAAAGGGAATTGATAAATGTGTGTGGTCAGATGGGACATGGACCTTAGGATACAACGAAGCATGTTTATTGCAGGTTTTATATGCAAACAAATGTATTTTTAATTTAAAGGAACATGGGGCAGGATTTGTAAATAAAGTAAACATCCATGTCCAGTTTTTTAATGCTGTTGGGTGATGAAGCGTTATAAACCAAAAAGACTGAGCCCACCCACGTATCGTTCCATTTTCTTAAACTGGCTGTGTGCTGCAAAATGTGCGTCAATTGACACTGCTTCGCGTTTCTTACAGCTTTAAAAGAGTAAGGAAAATGGTCGCAGACCTCCATTGATTTAATTGTGAGAATGGATCTTCTGCAACCTTCGAAACGACCAAGGACGACTCACAACCCACTAAAAAGTGGCACTAAGAAAAAGAAGTATGTCACTGTGAAGAGGTATGTTTTTTTATGAAGCGTTTGTGCGCGCTCCCGTGCGGCTGGCTGCAGTTACTTGCAGCCCCGGCCGCGTCGCTCGTGAGCTTCGTTTCTTCATTCTGCCCCATGCTCCTTTAATGCTTGATTTTGCTATGAGCTAATGGAGAGAAACAAAAGTGTAAAAAAAAAATTATACTCTTTTCTCTGGATGGCACTGCAGTTTGGTTATTAACTATTTTGTGTCACAGCAACAAGATCTCTAGTTGAAATCTTGGCTTTGCATGGCCTGCTGAAAATAGTTTGCATGTTCTCCCGATGCATGTGCTGCTTAAATCACGATACTGTGCAAGTTTGGTTAATGAGCAAAAGTAGTAGGGAGAGAAGAGAGAGTTTAAGTATATTGAGGAAAATCGGAAAGAGACAGGAAGAGAACCAGGGACTGATTAGGAAGCGGTTGCAGGTGTGCAGGAGAGAATGGGTGAAGACAATGAGCTGGGCCGGGAAGAGGATGGCAGGGAGGAAAAAGGAAGTAAAAAACAGGAGAAACAGAAGACCATCCTAAAATAAGAAACTAATCTAACTAAAGATATCTAAGAGAAGCTATCTAATAAGAGAATAAAGAGCAAACCAAGGAAACATAAATAAAAGGGTATAACAAAACAAAATAAAACAGAAAGATGAAAACATCTAAGAGCAGGGAGGGGGAAAATAGGGAAACAAAGAAGTGCCAAAGATAAAAATGCAAAAAGTCATAGTGAAACATTAACACCAAGAAATAAACTAAAATGATCATTTAAACCAAATAAGGAAAAGAACTAACTAATACTCGAATACAAAAACCTCACATCATAACAAAAGGACATAAAAAGGACATTGGGCCAAGTGTAGATGAGTCAGGTAAGGAAAAAACCATGAAGGGAGCCATCTGCGCCGGCAGCAGCAGAACAACCGCAGCAGGCAAGGCATACAGGGCGCCCAGAGGAGGCAAGGCCAAGACCCCCATCCCCACCCAAGTGCTTCCTGAGGAGCATCCAGGGAGCCACAGCCGACCACCGCTCCCGAGGTAGAGGGCTCCCACAGAGGAAACACTGGCAGGAAGATTAAAATAAAAAATTTAAATATAAAATAACGGGATATATAAGATAAGACTACGCAGTGAAACACTGAGAATATAATCAAGCAATAATCAGTGAAAAGCTAGGCTTAAAAGGTGTCCTGAGCCTGCTCTTACAAACAAGAATGTTTTCTGCAGCCCTGAGTTCCTCCAGCAGCCTGCACCAGAGGTGAGGGCCATACTAATGGAAAGACGCCTCTCCATGAGTGTGTGTCCTGACTTTAGGGATTACAAGTAGACAGCTGCCAGAGGACCGCAGAGACCGCGAAGGTTCATATGGTAAAAGCTGTTCTGAATAATAAGAAGGCCCAAGACCATTAAGACACTTAAAAACTATTAAAAGAACCTTAAAATCAATCCTCAAACATATGGAGCCAGTGCAATTAATTTAAAAAAGGTGTAATGTGTCCCCGCCTCCTGGGCTTCGTTAGGACACGTGCTGCTGAATTTTGAAGAACTTGTAACCCTGAGATATTCTTTTTGGGAAGACCAGAAAGCAGGACATTGCAGTAATCAATTCTACTGGTGATAAAAGCATGCATCAGTGTTTCCATTCGGCCCGAGAGAGAATGGGGCGGACTCTGGCAATGTTCTTTAGATGATAAAAACCTATTTTAGTGATATTATTAATGTGAGGGATAAAGGCAGCTTAGGGTCAAATCACGCCCAGGTTCTTCACTTGTAAAGAAGGATTTAAAGACAGTGATTGTAGTTTTGGTTAAAAACAAAATTCTCTCTCTGAGCCTCAGGACCAATGACTAAAACTTCAGTTTTGTCCTTGCTAAGCTGTAGAAAGTTTTCTGCCATCCAGGATTTAATGTCTAAAAGTTAAAAAGTGTATCGATTGGCCGTGTATCATCAGGAGACACGGAGATGTACATCTGTGTATCATCAGCATAACTGTGAAAGTTAACTCCATGTCTTCTGATGACACTGCCAAGAGGGAGCATATAGATATTAAATAGTGCTGGGCCTAAAATTACACCCTGGGGCACACCACATGTAATCTTGTGGACCCTAGAAGAGCAGGTATCTAAACTTACCATAAAACTCCTGCCTGTGAGATAGGGTGTGAACCATTTGTAAACAGTACCAGAGATACCAATCTGTTTTAAACGGGTTAAAAGAATAGTGTGGTCTACTGTATCAAAGGCAGCGCTTAGATCCAGTAGAACCAACACTGTCACCCTCTGTGCATCATAGTTTAATGTAAAATTATTTAAAATCTTGGAAAGGGCCATCTCGGTGCTGTGGTTCTAAAACCAGACTGAAATTTCTCCAGGACATTGTGTTCATTAATGAAATCATTAAGTTGAATTAAACCAAGCTTTTCTAAATGTTTTCTTAAAAACGATAAGTTAGATACTGGTCTAAAATTCTTAAAATCATTGAAATCTAAATTGCTCTTCTTCAACAGGGATCTAATACTGACTCATTGACTAGATTATACTCCAATGAATAAGATTTTTTTGAAATAAATATGGACTCTATATAATTTAGATGTTTTAAAATCGAGTCAGAATTCAAACTCATCTACTAGAGTGCCTTAAGATGACATGAACACAAACTACACGGAATCAATGTTTCTCTCTGGTTTTGATATGTTAAAGGTTCTTGTCCAACTTCAAGGAAAGGTTTTACTTGATTTATTCTGCATAGGAATGAAAATGTATGCTATGTTGCACAATTACATTTACTAAATTATGCATTACTTTGCTAAAGCAAATTGTCTGAGCCTTGTTGAACTCATTATCCATTCATCATTTACCAGAACACAATAAACTTAGATAAAAACATTTTAAACACACATAGAACTGTATAATGTTGCATCACATTGTTTTGGAATGCAAAACTAAGATATTAAAGTAAAATTATTGATACATGCCCACTGCTTGAAAGTGTGTTGATCCTTTGTTACCTTTGAAAGGGCTGCACGTTTCCTGTGATGTGCTTAGAATACTGACAGAGATCTGGTTAAACTGCCATTTTAAAGCATCTTATGAATGAATTTAAAAATATCAGTAAATGCTGGTAGCAGTTTATACACTTATTAAACAAGTGTATCATTCCTTTATTATTGCGATAAATTTTATTTTAAAATGGTTTACAATGCTTTTTTAAACTAAATTAAGTTGCAAAATAATGCTAGCTCACTTACCCTTAATATTCCATGAAAGTACCCGATTTCCACCAAAACTACCTATACCTCCTTTCTGGGGGATTTTAATCCTTATCTTTGGTACCATCCTCAACAACATCTGTAGCTAAAATTCTACAGTTGCATCAAAGCAAGTAAGTTGTCATAGCTCCACTTTTAACCCCATGAAAACAGTTAATCTTAATGAACAAACAAAAGGTAGCTTGTTTCCCCTCCTTAATAAGCATGTTTATCCAGATTCTGACAATAACGGTTTAAAAGCATGGGGCAGTCAGGGGACTATTAAGTGTAAATTGACACTGTATGATAATAGAAACAAACATCGAACACACCTTAAAGTGTCAGGATCTCAGCTATTTATCATTGAGCGCATAATGAGAACCATAGCCCACATTACGACCACATATATAATATTTTTTACAGCATCTCTGATGCAGCCTCTGGGACAGACAGTGGCCCATTTAATAAGGTTTATAATGATATATGCCTTCCTACATCCTTTCATCAGTCTCTAAATTGGCACTAAGGGGTTTCTTGTTGACCTATTTACTCATTGTTCTTTTGATCTGGTTAATACGGTGACATTGTGGTGGCACACAACCATACACCCACAACTATGCACCCACATGTGAAGATTTAATATTTTTATTACCACAGTGTTATGGAGGCCAAGACTGAGGTGGCTAGAGATAGTGAGAAAAAATGCTTCTTTTTTTCAAAGCTGCAACATTCAAATATGCATATTTAGACGCATGAGCCAAAGCCAGGCTAAGATATGTGAAATAAAAAGAACAAAATTCAGACAACAAAAAGCAGTGTGTGTGTGTGTGTGTGGGCGGGCATACCTGTGTAACTGAGGGTCATGTGGTCAGATGTATGGTTACGGTCCTTGGGTCTGGACCTCCAGGTATTAGTGTAAGGCTGATGAGAAGGATATTTCATTTCTGCCCTTCAGGCTTCTGTGCGTTTGTGTAAATCCATAAATGTGTGCATGTGGGTGGATGGATGTGTGTGTGTGTGTGTGTGTGTGTGTGTGTGTGTGTGTGTGTGTGTGTGTGTGTGTGTGTGTGTGTGTTTTAAACTCAGTTGAGCAGCTGGTGAGATATCATCCTAATATGGCAACAGGGCAGATGGCAGAGCATCCCACCTGCTTCCCCTTTAGACCTCCAGGACGGCCGCTACATTACTTCACTGGCCATACACTGTATGTGAGGTGACAGCAAAACACACACATACACATATGAGCAGAGAACCAGCGCATATGTGAAATTTAACATCTTTACAAAGTTAAAGTTAAAACTTCAGGGTAGCAAATCATCAAATCTAATTGGATGTTGTAACAATATTGGGTCACCTTTTTTTTGACACATTAGAGTAAAGGTCACAAAAATCACAAACTGTGTTTTATTGAAGTCTATACTTTTTGTAAAATAATTCAGTCCAAATTCTACCAGTCAATACATTGTGGTTTCTATGTTTGTGTAATTCAATGCTTGTCCTAAAACCAAAAATGGATCCACAACTATGTGTTTTTATGTTTGTACAGATAGATTAAGGGTTTCTTAAATATATGTTCCTTGGGCAAAAATCCAGCTAAGATTTTGTCAAAGCATTTTAGATTTTCAGCTAGGGATAGTTAAATGCAGTCCTGACTAATATAAAAAAAAAACTTTGACAGACGAATTTAGTTCAGCACCAATAGAAAGCTTGGAGGTAAATGCTAACTTTAGCACCTCTCGAACCTAAGTTATCCAGACATACAGTGCTGACAAATTGTCTTTTTATGCTGGGTTCCAGCAATGCTGCCACACAACAAATTAAAAAGTGATGACAGGTTTGAGCTACACAGTGGAGTAGTTGGTTGTCCTGCTACCTTGCAGCAAAAAGGTCCTGGGTTTGAATCCTGACCCGGGGTCTTTCTGCTTGGAGTTTGCATGTTCCCTCTGTGAATGTGTGGGGTACTCCAGCTTCCTCCCACAGGCCAGAAAATGACTATTAGGTTATTTAGTCTGTCTAAATTGCCCCTGTGTGTGTGCGCATGATTGTGTGTCTCTTTGTTGCCCTGTGATGGACTGGTGACCTGTCCAGGGCGTACCCCACATTTTAAAAACACTAATGGGAAAAAGCAGGTCAGTGATGATAAAAAGGGTTTGATTGCTGTGAGGCCTTTAAAGGTGTTTCCATTGATTATTGAGGAGGGTATAAATAAATTTTTGAAATGTTATTTTTACTACAAAGTAACTAATGTAATTTGAGAAATACCAGTCTCATTTCAAATCCCAAACAAACTTAATTGAATGAAAATAACTTGGAATAAAATTTACACATCATCTTCATCTTCGTTCTTCACTTCTCTAGGCAGAAGTGAAAGAATTTATTTAAGATGTAAATGAATCCAAAAACTCAAAGAGATACTGGGCATATATATGCCGTATGTGGTGTTATGTTTCCAGGCTGGTGTGTTTTTATCCCTGAATAAGTAATGATTTCAAAGTTTATTCATCTGTCCAAAAAATAAAAACAAATTAAAGACAAACTAGAAAGATAAATAATGAAAAGATCTAAGTTGCAAAATTGCAACACTGTTTTGCATCATTGCTTTTTTTGGGAACTTAGACCACTAATATTAAAAGCTATGAAAGTTGTTTTTTTTTCTTGCCGCTTGTTAGTCCAACCCTTTTGTACCGTTTCACAAAACATTTAATGTTTTCAACTTGTTTAGTTCAGCAGTGTAAAACAAAACAAAAAGCCCTTGCCAAGTGAGAAAAAACATGGAAGGAGCATTTTTTTGTAGAACTTCTATGATCTTTCTTCTTCTTTCTTCTTCTTCTGAGGTTTTTTCTACTGCTGACGGAGGAGCAACCTCTCCCAACCTCTCCTGATCTCTAGCCATATTCTCTTTTATTATTTTATTTTCTTAGCTTTTTTTCTTAGTTACTTTATACACCCAGCTTCTGGGATCACTGTATTAAACCAGATCTTTTTTTGGGGGGGAAATCTTTCTGAAGGACTGTGTATTACCAAAATTTTTGTTTTGCTCAGCTGAGGACTTTGAGAAACTGCTCCAGAGAATTGAAACAATCGAGACAAAGTTACACCATCTTCAGATTAATTTTGAACAAACACTGGATATGGAAATGAGACAACTTTACCGATGACTACACGCAGGTAGGAAAAACCTGGCAGCCCGGTGTTAGCTTGGTCCGACAGTCTCGCACAGAAGCCACAGAACAACGCTACTCCTCCAACCAAAAGGCGTTTAACAGGGAGAACACGCCATTCCCATTTCGACAGAGACTGGTCAGCTTTAAAGCACACTGAATCTACACCTGCTTTTTCTGCTCCGAGGAAGAAGAAACGAAAGAATCTGCAACCTAAAGCAAGAGATATCACTCCCCCTGGAATACCGTTGAGAAACAGATTCGCAGCCCTCAGTTTCCCGAAAGACAACTCAGCCCCGGGGACCAGTCAAGGTCACCAGGAGAAATCAATTCGCATGAACAGACACATAAGAAAGCAAGGACCCCCACCCCCACTCCCATCACCACCACCAAAAGTTCTCATCATACATGATGGATCAATTAATGTTATTGGCGATCTTTGTAGTCAGAACACTAGCGTTACAGCTGCCACAAGAATACAGTGAGAGAAATATCAGAAAAATCCAGACAATTTCAGAACAACACCCTAACCTGGAAAAGCATGTTTTTTCACACAGGTGCAAATGAAGTAGCCAAAAAACTATCTAAAATTCTCAAAACAGATTTCTCAGATCTGCTACAGAGGCTTGGTGGACTTAACATTAACATTTCTATCAGCGGACCAGTCCATGAAGGAAATGATGAAAGTTACAGTAGACTTTTGCAGTAGACTCTTGACCTCAAATATTTTCTGTTATCTGAATACACATCAAAGAGCTGAGCTCAAACCACAGCCTGCGGATACTATTAGAGTACAAACATTTCCCCCCCCCCCAGACAGAGTAAAGATTATATCATCACCAGCACAGAATGACAGAGAACAAACATTTCCAGCAAATATTCCAATGTCATCAGACTCATCGACACCTAATGACTCTTCATTTAGAGATTTCTCAGATTATCTGAAAGCACAAATTAGAATTGGGTCACAACTAACACAAAAACTTGGACTACATCAGGCCTCTGGGACTAACATTGGATGTTTTCCACACATGCCCCAACTGGTAATAACGGACATCTGAAATGCAAGGGAACCGGACAGTAATTATATTCTCACCATCTTCGAGAAGTCGTCCAGCCACCCCAAAAAATCCATTCAAGTCATTATAAGCAAGAGAAAACAAAAAGCTAAAGCCAAACACTTTTTGTAATAAAATAAATCTTAAATTGATCACCTTTTAGAAGGTTCAGCTACCAGTTATCAAACTACTTACGTTAGCCTTATTAAATATTAGGTCTTTATCAGGAAAGTCACTCCTAATCAATGAATTCCTCACTGAACATAACATACATGCCCTCTTTTATCAGAAACCTGGCTAGATGTAAATAATGAAACATCTGTATTGATAGAATCTACTCCTCCAAATTACAATTTTTTAAGTGAGAACAAGAAACACAGATGAGGTGGAGACGTAGCCACAATTTTTCATAGCTCAATGAACTTTAATCCATGGCAATGTTCCCTCTAAGTTGCGCGCATGCGCAATTGCACACTGCTGACAAAGTCTTCGGGCTCAGAAAATATGCTCTGCGCACCAAAAAATATATATATAACCTGAATTGAAAAAAACAAAACAAAACCAAAAAATTAATTCTGTGCTATTTTGCAGTATGAATCAATGAGCATATGCACCGATTTACAGTTCGAGCAGTGACCCTGCATTGGTCCAATTAGAAAAACACACTTGCCCGAACCTGTTATCCATGGTTATTGCCATATCAATACGGCAGAGACCCGCACACTGACACAACACAGTAACTACATAGCTGTCTTGGCCTTCCTGCTGTGTGTCGGTTTGTTAAAATGTGAGACATCTCTTTCGGGGTACCAGGTTTGGGATTGTTGGGTGGTGCCTGTTCGGTGGCTCTGCAGGATACAGATCCAGCATATTTGCTCATTCGATCACCTGTTCTGTGCGCTCCGTGCATGGTCGGTGCATTGGCGGGTTGGCGGGATCAGGACTCAGGAGCTGGTACAACTTGGTGTCCAGGTGCTGACTGAGCTTGGCCTAGGGATGATGTCCTTCCGCTGCGGCTCTCGGTGGGGTGCCCCGACGTGGGGCAGGGGTGGGGCGCTGGGTTGTTGGCGGTGGGGATTGGCCTGGGATGGTGGCGGCGGGTGGCTGTGGCAGGGGCCCCTCATCAGCCGGTCCCTGGTCGGGTCCCTGCTGGGAGATGAGGCGCCCCTGGGCCCCGACTCTCACGGTCCATGGACGTGCCCCCCCAGGCCCCTGCATCGTAGCCGCTAGACGTTCCCCTGGGGTTCTCCTCTGCTCCTCTCTTGGGGGATGCGGTCGGCCCCACGCTGGTCCACCTGGGGCTCTGGGGGTCCTTTGGACATCTTGTCTCCGATCTCCTTCATGTCTGCATCAATTCTTGGGAGACGAATTGATGGCTGCTCACACCAGCTATCGAACACTCTTATGGAGAGACCTTATATGCACCAGCATTCTCACACTTACACATAGGTGTGGGGTCTCCGGTGTTTACAGATATATTCTTGGACTGAGGTTATCATTACTAGAGCTTGATTAATTTGTACCATGAGCTTTTCAGTGACATTGTTGTTGTATTTTTATATCCATTTTTGTGTGATGAACTAAGAACTACACAACCATGTGTAGTTCTTAGTTCACAATGTTTGGTTTGTTTTGTCGATGTTCCTTTTTCTGTTTTTGTTGTTTTTCCCCCTCTCTCTGCCGTCCTGTGGGTATAGAGGTAGACTTAGATGTTTTCCTGTGTTTTCTTTGTTCCCCTTCCTCTCTTGTATTTTCAACTCACCCTCTCTCTTGACTTTTTGTTTCCTACCTCTCTTCTTCCTCTTCTTTCTTTCTTCCCCTTTATTTTCCGTCTCCATGTCCATAACATCAGAAAATAAAACCCACAGCAATTCATAATAAAGATTTCTCACACATATATATCAAGTGGAGTACTATAGCAAAAGCTGTAGTGCTACGCTTGTGAAAGTAAATCTGTTGGGCTTCTACTGGTGTACTCAGACACCAATTCTGAGCTTCAGACTGCCAAACAGGACACGTTTAAATAAAAATAATAATAATAATAATAAAATGTGAGACATCTTCTTTTACAGATAGACCTTCACGCTGGAGGCTAATGTGCATCCAATCTGACATTTTTGCCCATATCTGATTTTCAGGACAGTTTGAACAGCACAGTTCTATTTTTTTCAAACCCGATAGATAGGTTATGTGGTCTGCAAGTGAAGTCTTTTCCAGGGTCAAGATTAAAGATAGACATGGGTATGCGAATAAGACTAAGGTAAAACAAATAGTTAATTAATTGAGACACAAACTCAGATCCTCCTGCTTATATAGTAGCGGAACGCTTTCGTCTATGACAGCGCCAAGTTCGTGCGCTGTGAAATGTACTTGATTTATTTAGAATGTCTGTAGCGTTTTAATTTTCTTTAACAAAAAAGGGATTTATGGAATGTTCTGAAAACATCTGAAGTTTTAATTTTATGCCTCTCAGAAACGGGCTCATTATTGTTGGTCTTAGTTTGTAACTTTATCACTGGATTGTTTCAGCTGCCACAAAAGAAAGAAAACAGGAATAGGAAAATGGATTTTAACAAGAAATCAGAATTGAACATTTAACCTGCAACAGTAACATAGCAGTGCAGCTCCTGTCAGTCAGCAGGGCTAGAGTTTACCTGCATACTGTGTGAAAGAATCTTTTAGTGTTTGGTCTCAATGTTTGATTCTGCATTTGGGTTAAAATATTTCGCTTCAAGACAGTAACGTTTGTCATTGAGTGACCAGTGGCTGGCTGCTCCAGCCAATGACGCGATTCACATACAGATTTACGCAGCTAGTCAATCGATATTTGTGCTACATTTCAAGCATGCAGAGGAGACTGTGTAAGAGGCTTTTAGTTAATTGAATCGTTTCAAAACATCGAGAAATCGTCTTGAAGTGGACCATTTAGATCAGCTGATGCGCATAAAGTCAAAGCTGCAAGCAGATGAGGCCATCAACCTGGACAATATGGAATTATATTTCAGTCAAAAATCCCGAACGAGATTTTCAGCCCTAACCTGCGCATATTCAACAAGGCACGCACATAATTGCTCATGCGTGTGTGCGCATATTCAACAACACGCGCGTGTAGAATTCATCTCATCTCATTCATCTCATGAAAGGATGTGGATTTCACCTCACACCCGCTCTACACAAAGCTTTCATACACACGTGAAGGTAAATCTTAGGAGAGACTGTGCCCTTGAAAGGAAATTCTGCGCGAGTGAGTATAAGACTTTTGACTGTTTGGAGGAGGAGCCTAAGGTTGGTACTGACCCTGTGTAATTGGTCTTTTTAAATCAGTAATTCCATAGGATACGTGAGAAGGACAGACGAAAAAAATACTGACAACCCTAAGAATAGACTAGCAAAAACATTAAGTAAAATTCTTCACAACTTTGACCTGACCCAGCATTTCAAACAACCAATAGAGGACACATTCTGGAATTAATTAACTGCAAATGTTTAACTATATCTGACATCCCGGTAATTAATATTGCGTTATCTGACCATTCCTGTTTTTTCTTTGAAAGTATCATCTCTGCTAAAATATCTAGCCACAGTGAGATAACTGTAAAAAAGCGTTTTCTCTGGGACAGTTCAGTTGAAACCTTTAAAAGTATTTACCCTTCCACCACATCCCCCTCATCTCCCAACTCCAAGTCAGTAAACAAGCTGGTAGATAATTTCCTCGTAAAAATTTCAGACATCATTGATTCCATTGCTCCGACTAAAGTGAAATTAGTCTCAGGCAGAAAGAAGTCTCCGTGGACAAGTGATCCACTGGTATGTAGTGAAAAAAGCGAGTGTCGATGAGACGAGTGAAAATGGCGGGAAAACTCGACTCCAGGTACACTGTGAGATCTACAAAGAGAGACTGAAGAGATATCAGTTAACTTTGAAAGATGCTAAGGAATCTTTCTTCTCTGAAATCATTAGCAGAACCATTAATAATTCAAGGACTCAGTTTGCAACAGTGGAAAGACTAACTAATCCTCCAGTGACAGTAGCCCCTGAACTAAATCCAACCAGGGCCTGCAATGAATTTGCCAGCTTTTTCACTGAAAAGATTCTAACGGTGCGTTCACACCAAAGCGTCAAAAATGCACCGCAAGCCAAAGTTGGACGCTGGAACATTCATACCTCGACGTGCATCAAAAGTGAATTGGACGCCTGTCAAAATATACCATTTTGACGTGCGTCGAGTTGGAAATATGTAACTTGTGGGAGGCAGGAGTGCCAGACGGTCTGTTTGCAAGATGGCAGCTATCGATAAAGCTGTCGATGTAGCGTTTATAGAGAGAGTCTCCCTTCTCCATTTACTGTGGAGACCAGAGCAGCGGCGTAGAGTACATTCTCGCCATACTTGGGTCCACCAGTTCCTCCAGAAGCGTGAGCAGTTTGGTGAGTTTCACTACTTGCTTCAAGAGCTACGTCTGGATGACGGCCGCTTTCAGCAGTACCACCGTCTGTCCCTCGCCCAGTTTGAGGAGCTGTTGTCCCGTGTCGGTCCAAGCATTGCCTGCCAAGACACCAACTACTGGCGCTCAATCCCACCTGCTGAGCAGCTGTCCATCTGCCTGTGGTTGGTAAAAGTTAGTAAAAGTGTATAATACGGTAGTTATGTCTCTATTGAACTGCTGTGTTTCAGCAGTTAAATAGCTTCACAACAATGACCAACCGCTTTGATGTTTTTCAGTCTGGTTTCCGTGCTCACCACAGCACTGAGACTGCCCTAGTCAAAGTTGTCAATGACATCCACATAAATACAGACTGTGGTAAAGGGTAAATGGTAAATGGACTGAACTTATATAGCGCTTTTCTAGTCATACTGACCACTCAAAGCGCTTTACATTGAAGCCACATTCACCCACTCACACTCGCATTCATACACCGACACCCAACATGGCTCGGTAGGACGATGACCAGCACTGTGGTAGAACCACAGTGCTGGTTCTGTTGGACGTTGGGCATTTGACATTGTTGATCATGATATATTATTAGAACGACTGGAAAGCTGGGTCGAAGTCTCTGGTACAGTACTTGGCTGGTTCGAGTCTTACCTAAAGGACATGGACTTCTTTGTTTCAATAGAAAACTTTTCATCAGAACGAACAGAAATCACATGTCACAGGGCTCCATCCTGGGGCCCCTCCTATTTAGTATCTACACGGTCCCACTAGCCCAGATTATAAGAACCAATAAGATTAGTTACGATAACTATGCAGATGATACTCAGCTCTACATTACGATGTGATGAGAGGAGATTTTTAAGTGAAAGCCTGCACCTCGCGCTGCTATGCTACCAGTCCCTGACCAGCCTGCTGTCTGCTAACTCCTCTCTCCCAGTTCGTTTTTCCTGTGACAGAGTATAAAAAAGAATTACACATTCACACAATATATATTGTTGGGCATGCATGGGAAGAGATTCTCACCAAAATCATCTTCAAAGAACTCTTCCTCATAAATGCCTTTTATTTCTTTACAAAGTTATTACAAAACATTCTGAGAGACAGCCTCTCTTACAGGATCCAATCAGCTTAATAATACATATTCATATAGATGCAAAGTGTGCCTGTAGTCCGTCCCTAATCGGTTAAGCCCCTGTTAATATATTCCTTTTGGTTGCTAAGCAGAAAACCTTCCTTCTCTCAACAGCCTATTTTGGACGACCAAACCAACAGATGTTTCCTGTTTTTTTTTCAGAGAATCGTGACCCATTGTCTAACTCATATCCTGTTCTTAACGGTTTTGTCCATTTAATCGTGACCGTCCCTTTCTGACCCGTGGGTCACATCCTGTGCCAACACTTTTCTGCATTTAGTTAATTATTTTAGCACATAACCCCTTCACCTTTTGGCCTGTGTATTCATTCAATGCTTGTTTAAAAGTTTTTATTTACAATAATCCCTCTTTTCACCTCTAATATTTTAGAGGTGAATCTACTATTACTCTTACTCCTGTAATTCCACCTGTTCCATTTCTTTTATAGGAACTAACATGTATTGTCCTATAAGTGGTGTTTGTGAGATCATTTTCTTTACCATAATTTTAAAACACGGTATTACGCAACATGTCAGCAGGAAAAATATTAACATCAAAATTCCTAGGAAAGCCACTACCTTCCAGAGTAAGGACATCCATCCTCCAAAAAAACACCAATTCATCCATTGTGGAGTATCTGCATTTACAAAGTCTGCATTTTGGGCTTTGGCTACTGTGCGCATTTTAGAGAGAGCATTATCTATGTCGTTTCCATCTCCAGAATTATCCGGGATGTAGCTGCAGCATGACTCATTAAGGAGTACACAAATTCCACCTTGGGCTGCCGTCCAGAAATCTAATACCATCCTATTTTGAAGTAACATCAACCTTATGGCTTTCATCTCTTTATTGTTGGATTCCCATGCACTAATTGAGGCATTCATGAATAACGAGAAACGATGGGCTTGAGTTTCCACTCTCAACATGACTTTTCCAACCCCTATTGAGGGAATCAATGATCCAATTATTTTCTTAGCTGTGGTCCATAATTTATGGTCGTCCGGGACATCACTACCCCAAACACTGTCATGCTTTTGAACTTCTATTTTGCTTAGAGACCGTTTATTCCTACTTTCATTTTTATCCGAATCAGTTTTCTGTTTTGTGGTAATTATGAATGTGTGGTCAGTTAATCCTACTGACGCGCATACTCCACCCCAATTTTCAGGCAAATACACATATACCTTGTGTCCGCATAGCCAATATATGTCATCTACTGGTTTTGTGCCCTTTTTCCCAGGTAACGCTGCATTATCCCAGTTTACAAACGAACAATTTCCTACGGGGGGAGTACTAGTAGAATACAAAGAACCAATATTACACGGACAGGTCTCATTTTGATCTAAGGTTTGACTTATAGTGTAACTACTATGGACACACTTTTTAGGGGTGTACAATTTTTGGCATCTAAACGGAGACAATTGTCCTAGATTCCTTGTCCCGTTGCTATGAAAACAAGCTGGAAAAGTCATAGAGGATTTTAAATGTGCAACCCCCAGAAAAGATTGTGGAAACGTTGCAAGTGGTTCAAGAGCAGTAAGGAGTTTATACGCTGTGAAATTTTGAGGACACAAGTAGGGCACTAAAGTACAGTTGTTCCAGTTAATCTGATGACGGCCATAGCGCTTCACATCAGTCTGGAATACACAAAAAGAACTCCTAAATGACAATGGGAATGGATCCAATTAGGGTTGAGAGAAGCTCTTTGGCATGATAGAGCACACATAGCAGTTAGAATAATTATTTGATCTTGCAAGACCCTCCACCTAGTTATACCACTGATTAAGATGGTATCCATGCAGAGGGTCTTCATCTTTAACGCCTAAATGAGGGTCTGATACCCATCTTTTGCCACGTTGTATTATCCGGATATCTGAGTGGTTTTTGGAATTTATCGAGCTGTTAGGACGCAGGCGGTTGTCTGTGTTTTGGCAGTAAGCTGCATGTCTGTAGGGCCAGTCGCAATTCAGAAGCAATATAACATTCAATATTAATAATAGTACAAAAACCACGCAGCTTTAAACCGTCCAGTTACCCCAAATAGGATCAGTTAGGGGATTTCTTCCCAACTTCCTGTAGCTAAACATTTTCAATCTGTATAATTTGCACAAAAACTTAAGCTTTAATATTTTTTAAAAAATAGAATGTAAATGATGAAAAATATGAGCATTAAAATTAAATACACTTAAAGGAAGCGGTCCTTCTTATTATTTTAGCAAAACTGGTAATACTCTGTTCTGCCCCTAGGAAAATGTGACTTTTTCTCAGCCTGCTTATTCCCACATCATGATGCTGCTGTTTTTTATTTTATTTTATTTCTAAAATAGTGATGCAGCTGCAATTATAAAAAAAAAATACAAATAACAAAATCTTTAAAAGGTATGTAGATAAAATCAAGCTAAGCTAAAATATAATATAAATGATAAGACGTAAATAAGATAAAATATAAAATGTGAAGATGCTCTTCAGTTTCTGTTTGCTGTCCTCCACTGGCTCGAGGGTGCTGCAGAAACTCTTTTCTTCTCTTTTCTTTTGATCTTCAGGGAATACTTTACCAGCCTTTATAAAATGTATATGTTTTTTTTTTATGTTTTTCATGCTTAAGAATTAAGTACCCCTTACCCTCTTTAGGAGTGATCTAACCCCTGATCACTCCTCTCCGACAGATTTTCTTCAGAGAATAAAAGCCGGGCTCGATAGCACCTAAGAACTTTTACTCTCCCTCTGTTGTCCTCTTCAGGGCCTCCCTTACTTCCGCAAGGGACCGTTGTGGTTCAGATGCAGGAGAACACTGATTCCAATGATACCAGGTCCTGCCCTTCCCCTTCAGTTGAACAGCATGAGTGGTTCTGGCAGTAACTTGGTAGGGACCTGTCCACCTGGGTTCATGCCACTTCCTTTTAATGACTTTCAACCACACCCAGGCAGCTTCACTGGGGAGTGGAGCTGGGCCCTGTACTGCAGAAGGAGCTGTTGTGAAAGATTTTACCAAAGCTTTTAAGATGTGATAGTCAGAGGATGGGTTCTGAGGGGTCGGGTCAGTCACAGTCCGAAGTTGTGCAAACGGTCCGTTAAATACCCTGCCAGTCAGTAACTCACAAGGTGTAAGTCCTTTAGTCCTACAGACTGAGGACCTGACAGCCATAAGCGCTATCGGAAGGGCATCAATCCACGTCAGTCCTGTTTGTGTCATTATTTTAGCTATTTTGGTTTTAAGATTCTGGTTCATTCTTTCCACTGACCCCTGAGACTGTGGATGATACACAGTCCCAAATTTGTGAGTTAATCCCAGCTGTTTTTCTACAAACTGAAGATGCTGATTTTTAAAATGTGTTCCTGAATCACTTCGCACAGTTCAAGGAAAACCGTGCCAGGGAATGTAATAATTAATCAAGCACTTAACAACAGTTTCACTATCCTCACGCTTGGCTGGCCAATGGATCAGTCAGAACCAGAAGGTACTTGTAGCCCTTCACCGGTATTCCCATATCAGTGTAATCAATGACAACTTCTTCACCAGGACGTAATAGTTCTTTAAAGGACCCAATTTCAGGTTTAATGGTGGGTTTAGGATTAAATTCACCACACACTTTGCATTCATGTAGAAAATGTTTTATCCAATCTGTCATGTAAGGGTGCCACCAAAAACTTAAATTTCTTTTCATCTGAGCGGCACCTACATGGGCCAAGCCATGTGCTTCTTGGAAAATCTCAGATTTCATGTTCGAAGGTAACACTGGACGTCCATCTGGGCTACGCCAGAGTCCCTGAGATTCGACTGCTCCCCTTTGTAGCCAAACAGATTTTTCTTGAGGCGCAGCATTGTTTTGTTCAGTTTTAATAAAATCCTCCATGTTTTCAGTATCTTCTGCTACCATTGTCATCATCAAATCATGAGCCTGCTGATACCCTCTTGAACAAATGTTAAATTAGGTGCTTCCAAGATTTTGCTCATGCGCTGTTGTCTGAGTGTGGACATGGTAAATGCTTCAGAATTAACGAATGCCATTACCTCGTGTGTAGTTAGCACCCTGAGAGGATGCCCGCGAACAATGTGTGCTGTTTTAGAGATGAGATGGGCTAGTCCAGCTGCATGCCGGGTGCATGGTGGGTGTCTGTTTTCTGTTGTATCTAGTTTTACACTGAGATACATCAAAATGTGTCTATGTCCATCTAAGAGAAAGTATAGACCACTAGCTGTCAAAATGCAAATGAGACCACCCCCTCTTCCGGCCACGCCCACTTCCGGGTACGCCCCTTCCGGACACGCCCCTTCCGGATACGCCTCTTCCGGTTACGCCTCTTCTGGTTACGTCCACTTTTGCAGGCACCCTGGCTGCCAAAACAAGCTCCGCCCTGTCACAATAAGCCCCGCCCCCTGATGGCCACGCCCACCTGTCACAATAAGCCCCGGCCCCCTGGTGGCCCCGCCCACCTGTCAAAATGGTATACGCCCCCTGGTGGCCACGCCCACCTGTCAAGATAGGACACACCCACCTGTCAAAATGGGGTACGCCCCCTGGTGGCCACGCCCACCTGTCGAAATAGGACACGCCCACCTGTCGAAATAGGGTACGCCCCCTGATGGTCACGCCCACCTGTCAAAATATGGCACTAAATGGCTCCCTCTAGTGGTTCTACAATTAAACTACATGCAAAAAATGAAAATACCTCCCCCTAGTGGCCCAATAAATACTATTACACCAAAACTTATAAATGCCTCCCTCTAGTGGTTCAAAGTTAATATAACAGCCTATTGTATAATTGGCCCCCTCTAGTGGATCAAAGTAACATTACATGCAAATGTAAAAATACCTCCCCCTATTGGCTCAAAAATTAAATGACATGCAAATATGAAAATACCTCCCCCTAGTGGCTCAAAAATTAAACTACATGCATATATGAAAATACCTCCCCCTAGTGGCCCAATAAATAGTATTACACCAAAATATATAAATACCTCCCTCTAGTGGTTCAAAATTAATATAACAGCCTATTGTATAATTGGCCCCCTCTAGTGGATCAAAGTAACATTACACCCAAATGTGAAAATTACCTCCCCCTAGTGGCTCAATGGTTTGAATCTAACTCCTCAGTGTCATCAGAACATGTCCGAACAAGTCCCTTAAATATTATACGGTCTGGGCTCTGTCTCAACATGATTCCTTGAGCATTCCATTTTATTTTAAACAGTTAAAAGGTGCTTTTTAGCTTCCTGACTTTAATTTAAAACCACATTAGCTCCAACACTCTAGAGACACCATTACATCTGATTCTAACAATTCAACCATGATAAATTAAACTTGTAAGAGCACTAAAAAGAGAATTTATTCACCCACAGCTATGTTGAAGCAGATGCTCATCCTTTTGTTGATTTTAAAAATGCACCATTACACAGTCTTTAAAAACAGATAAGGATTAAAAAAAACATCACTTTAAACCTGGTTGCTTTAAGCTGTATTTATCAGGCCCCTGACTTCACCTACGTCCGCAAGTCAGGTAAACCGGTTTGGGCGGTGCTCGCCGGGCGGCATTTACCTGTATAAAAGGCTGTCGGAAAACGGTTTATCTCTACAGCATGCTGGAAGGACCTCATTCAACAATCCGACCTTAAGGACACGGAGCGCGGTGCTGCGACGAACAAAGAAAACAGCGGTTTCACGAAGACTGTATCACCGGCTTCATTCGAGGGGAATCCCAGAAGCCCGCGTCATTGTCAGACCGCGTCAGAGCTGAGTCCTGGCGGGATTCCCGAGCTTCCCCTGCTAAGAGCTGGAGTTACGGGTTCAGCGGTGAAATCAACTTCACAGCGACTTCAGGAAATCTTCACATCGGCGACCTGTATTATCGGTTTGGAGCGAGGTGAGTAAATGTTTTTTTAGCTCGCAATTGTGCGATCGTCTACGGATGTTTGATAGCACCAAGATGGATTCGCTGCAGGCTTATCGATAGATTCACCATAGCATACATACTCTGTTACAGCTAGAAGTATCGCTCAACTCCAGTTACTGCTCTGAGCTGGTTTTTGGCTGGAGCGGGAAAAAGGCGGTGGAGATTGTTACAAAGCGAAACTCCACTCTGAGGTGAGTTTACTTTTTTTTAAATTATGTTGACTGTTTAGATACAGGTATTACCGTATTTTTATTTATTTTATTATATTCCTGACTTTTACCTGCGTTTTATCATAGATCGTGATCGAAGCGCGGAGCTGTTTTCAATTGGATCTCAGCGGATCTGCCCAACGCCAGCCTTGCTACTTCAATTAACAGTGAGACTGTCTGGAGCTTTCTCCAACTTGTGTATTGTCTGACTCTGGTTTCGGGCTGGAGCGGGAAAAAGGCACTGGGGTTGTTACAAAGCGAAACTCCGCTCTGAGGTGAGTTTACTGTTTGTTAAATTCTGTTGACTGTTTAGACACTGGTATTACCGTATTTTTATTTATTTTATTATATTCCTGACTTTTACCTGCGCTTTATCATAGATCGTGATCGAAGCGCGGAGCTGTTTGCAATTGGACCTCAGCGGATCTGCCCAACGCCCGCCTTGCTACTTCAATTAACAGTGAGACTGTCTGGAGCTTTCTCCAACTTGTGTATTGTCTGACTCTGAATGTTTTTTCATGTCCTTTTTTTTCTGATCGTGTGTTTAAATAGCAACATCAACCAGTCACTATGAATGTCTCACAGGAGCTAAATAGTCCTCAACCGTCTAGTCAGGAAGATGAAGAATTTCAGATCAATGTACGTGACGAATTCAATAACATAGAGATCCGACACAACTTTGTCCGGCCTGAGGGTGATCATCCGTGTCCGTATGAATTTCATAATCACATAATGAATATGCTCAGGGGTTTATCAGACCGGGTGACACCGCTGGTTAACACTAACGATATTGTGCAGATAGAGGTTAATGGACCCGGCGTGTCTCGCAGCGTGACTTTCTCTGTCGATGAAGGGGGGAGTAACGTCATGCACCAGTTCGAAACGTTTTTAGATGATCTGATGCAATCCAATGCTGAAATAGCCTCAACAGAGCGTTTGGAGTTTGTAATTCAAACAGTGCGTGATCTTAGCGGGGGAGCTAGACGAAAAGCTGAAATGTCTCTCGATTGCGAGCTTATACACAAGAAGAGACGCCACCTATATATTGTGAACAATGATCGAGATGATAAACTGTGTTTTGCTATTAGCTTAGCCTGTGTTGCAGACCCTAGCCTCGGCTCCGATGCGGCTATACAGCTCGGTAGAGAGTTGCAACAGCGTGCAGGCCTTTCACTTCACTCCAGACGTTACCATTTGGTTTTTGAGGGGGGAAAATGCAGCATCAGGGTGAACTGGAAGCGATTAACTTTGACCCAAGATTTAAAACTCCTTTTTCAAGTCTTGTGGTAGGCCCGAGTGGCTGTGGGAAGTCTTTTTTTGTAAAAAATGTTTTGATTAATTGTCTACATGTGATGGATTCTGTACCTGAAAATATTGTTTGGATCTACACTTCATTCCAACCATTGTATACAGAGTTGATGAAGATTAATAAATCAATTAAATTCGTCGAAGGATTGCCTCATTCCTTTGAAGATGATGTTTTATTCCCCCCAGATCAATCGCATCTATTGATTCTCGATGATGTACTCTTTCAAGAAGCTGAGCATCCAGAGGTCGTGAAAATATTTACACAATATCGACACCATAGAAACATGAGCGTTATGATGTTGACTCAGAATGTGTTTCTCAAGGGGAAACATACTCGAACTATCAGTCTTAATTGTAATTATATGGTCTTGTTTAAAAACCCACGTGACAGATTGCAGGTAGCAAATTTAGCACGTCAAATTGTCCCTGGACAGAAACCCTTTTTCATGGAGAGTTTTGAAGAATCTACGAGCCAACCACACGGCTATTTATTTGTAGACCTAACCCCTGACACACCAGACCAATACAGGCTCAGGACAGGTTTACTTCCTGGACAGTGGCCGGCTGTTTACATAGCTAAGAACAAGTGACCAACATGTCGGTACGCATAAAAAGAAATGCACCGTTACTAGGGGCTCTTTTTCATTCCACACCCCAGAAACGTAAAGATATCCTAACTCATTGTTCTCCCGACTTTCTACAAACCTTGTGCGAGATTGCTTTAAATGTGCTGAAAGGGAACATCAAGCTGTCCACAACACAATACAACAGACTTAAGAAGCAGAAAAAAATCCTCAGGCTGTTGGCTGATCGGAAGGTGGGGTTAAAGCGCAAACGACAGACATTGAAAACCCAGACAGGAGGAATTCTCCCGCTGATTGCAGCTGTAATACCGTTTCTCGGAGAATTGGTGGCTGGAATATTCTGCCGGTAGAAGTGTATTATGACACTGAGAGCATCACAGAAAATGTTTCTAGTCTCGCCGCATCAATTAAATCGTCTGAAGCAACGGGATAACTCCGGAACCATACGACAGAAGGCTCAGGATGACACTGATGAGGACATGCAGGCAATATTGGATGACCCAAACAGTGCATCGTACGAGAAAATTAAACGCTACCACGCATTACTTCAGAAATACCTAACCCTCCTTAAGCAAGGAGAGAACGAAGAGCCGCGTGTCACCCTATCGCTGCAGAGAGACCGTGCGAATGATGACCTCCCGAAGGACAACCAGATCGTTAGTGGGTATAGCCAAGGTTTAGACGGTCTAGACTCCGCAGAGACCTCTTCTACACCTACCGTTGAGAGTGTCGTGGATGAGAGAGCAGGCAGGAAATCAAAAAATAAAAAGCGCGTATTGATGTCACCAGTTTGGCCGTCTTTAAAGGCTCCAACTGCTACAAAACGGCGGGAAAGAAGGAGGTCGTTCATGATGTCACCAGTTTGGCCTCAGAATGCGCAGATACCACGCAGAAAGCGTAAGAGTGTTACCTTATCACCCCTCTGGACCAGAGCGGAAGATCATTTCAGTAAAAAGTCTCTTCGTAAGGTTGTAATATTCTCGTACAGAATTACCCTGATCAAAGTTGGGTTGGAAGGCCTTAGCAGGAATCTGTCTACCATCACGGGACAGAGCTAGATACTCCATATTATAATGGTTGAATGAAAACGGATTCAAATTGCGCGCTCCTGTGAAGGCCTGGTGATTAACCATCGAAATAACCACATACTTAGGTGTCATACCCAAGAACAGGTTCTCCTGAGTGCATATTCTTGAATGTTCAGGTATAGAGTATGTTTTTACATTCACACGCGATACCGGGTACAAAGCATTTCCTTTCATTAATGCGGTCTCATGACCGAGCCGTACGGCGGGAGATACAGTCACCTTTTTGACAAAGAGAGCTGCACCTAAAATCCATAGTTTGAAAGTAGAATCTGCAGCCCCCATAAGACAGAACGCATCGCTTGCTCGTGTTAGCTTAATTCTTATGTCAACAGAGTTCAAAAGTAGTCTTTCACAGAATAAAATGTCAGCATGAAGCGGTCCTAGCAGGTGCACCTCTCGAGATTGGGCTGTAAAGGAGGCACGTTGGTTTAATCCTTCATTCGGTCCATCAATAGTCTCTGTAGAATCCATTTCATCGGCTGTATCTTTATAAAAAAGCCCTGCACTGAACTGGCTTTTAAGGGTTTGATCTGAATAATTAAGCAATGTTTCGATCATAGCTCTATAAGGATGCGTAGCGCTGGACTGCGATATTAAACGGTCTCCAAGGGTTACATCACATTGGGAAAAAATTGTGTTCAGAGGGTAGTTAATTAAGCCGACCTTAGCGTCACGAGCCATGGGCGAACCGTTAGCATTGCTAATTTTAACTCTGAGATGGATCAACATGTCATTTAAATCGGTATACGACTCGCCCCCACCAGGGATAAAAAATTCTATCGGTCCTCCATCGGTGATGGCTGAAAGGGGTGAAATCTCAGTGTACAGCTTATCCTCTACCGATAGTTGAGTCATAGGCGCTGAAAATAAGTCAAGCTCACTGAGCGTACACTCTCCCGATTTGACATGTAGTAGAGCCATATTCCTATTCGGTTAAAATATGTCAGAGCCTCTGCCGGACTTCCTTCCCCTCTGCCTGCTCACCCTGAGTGGTTTCTTTTTCTTTGTCTTGGCTTGTTTTCTAGTCATCCAAACATGCTCTCCAGGGGGTCTCTTTCGACCTCGTCTTGATAAGATCATTATTCCTGAACCTTCCTGAGCATCAGAATTCTGACCGATCTTGCTCTTGATTTTATTGACCGCCCTCCCAAAGACGTCCGAAGCTATATTCGATGCCGCAGCTTTAAGGTGCGGTTTAGCAATCGACACTCCTTTCTTAACAAATGGGGATATAAATCGGAAGAGGCGGGCAAACACAGATCCAAATCCACGACCATACATGACAGGCTGTCCTGAAAACCCGGGTAGCTCTCCACCCGTCTGGTTCATATAATATTGTACAAACCGCGTTGGTTCTGGTCTGTGTGTTAAGTATGCCATTTTACCGCAGGTGTCAAAACCGGTTTAAAGTGCAGCTTCACGATCGTCTTCCCGTATACAAAGTTCACACACTCGTTACGATCTGTTTTTACCTGTATGCAGATTGTCTTAATATAGCTTTTTGAAACGGGGAGGTAATGCACTGTGTTATACCTCACACCAATCACGTCACCGAATTTACCATTTATGTTTACGACACCGAGCAGAGGTGAGTGACTGTCACCAACAGTTTGGAAATGGATTTTGTCTGTGTAGACAAACAGGTTATATACACCAGTGCCGAGATCCGCTGGGTGGGGCGCAGGTCTGTTGGAGATGGTCCACCATTCGTCAGCGTTCAAACCGAGCATGATGGAGAGAGGGTTGCTAGCTCGAATTTTGTATCTTCCATCCCCCCTGAAGTCAAATTTTTTCGAGACATTATTGTAGGTTAGATCGATGCTCCTGTCATATTTCTTCACGGCTGGGACTAGAGCATCTGAGAGGTCTTGAGGTCTCTCAAAATACCCCCCTCCGGAAAACTTGGACCTGGCGTATTCTATACGGGGTGTATTCCTCTCATCTTTAGATTTGTCTCCCACCTCATAAACAACCTTCTTTAAATCAATGTGTGAATGCTGATCCGACAGGTTATACCATGTATGAGGGTAGACAATTTCACACAGTCCCACTACCCAGTCTCCACTTAGCTCAATAGCCTTTGGAAGGTCTGTAGTATAATTTGAGCTCGTGTTATCTTTAAATACCTCTCCGCTGGCGTTGGAAGGTAGAGTTACATAGAACCCCTCATCAGACATTGTGAATTTGACGGAGCAAAAAAAGTCATCTAAAGGCTTTGGAGGGTAAGGTTTACTAATTAATCATAGTCTGTAGAACCCACGCTTTATAGTGAATCGACGATGTGTTAAACGGTTTTGTGGGCGATTTTATTTGACACTTTTAACATCTGAGGCTCTGACCCAACTGTTGAATTTTTCGGGCCAATTTCTCCACCTCACAAAGACTTGGTCCTCCCCGTTGACTCTCCGCCGCTTTAAAATCTTGTCCACGTTATACACCCGCTCACCATTAATTTTTACTTTCTGCAATTCGGCCTCATAAAACGATCCGTGTATTCGATCCTGATCATAATCAACTAACTCGTACACTGGGGGGTAGCGGAGAATGCAACGGTCAACCGTAAATATTTCATCTGTGAAGCTGTTCTCATATTTCTTATCAAATACCCCACGTAGCTTTGATATTCTGACCAGATCCCCTTTCTTAAACTTTGTCTTTATTTTACCAGAGTCTATCGATGGGGTGATGCAATAGAGGTTTTTCATGACTTGAGGAGTATTCTCTGACGTCACTTGCATAGGTGTCATCTTAATGCTTGAGTGGAAGCTGTGGTTGTAACTCTCCACTAGCTTTTGAAGGACGTCGATGTACCGGAAGATGTTATTAGCGGTGAAATATCTCCACATTCTACCCTTCAGAGTGCGATTGAAGCGCTCAACAACAGATGCCTTTAGATCACTGGCTGTACTAAAGTGGGTAATACCATATTTCTTCATCATTAACTTAAATTGTTTATTATAAAACTCTTTACCAGCATCCGTCTGTAATTTTTGTGGAATTTGACTCTCTTGAAAAACTGATTCAAACCCCTTAACGACCTCACACTCCGTCTTACTCTTTAAAGCACGCACATACGCCTTTTTTGAAAAGACATCAATCACTGTTAGTAAATAGTTGAATCCGTCGTTATGTGTCGCCAAGGCTTGCATGTCACATAAGTCGGCCTGGAATTGCTTCAAGGGTTTGGTTACAAAAACACGATTCCGGGGAAACTTTACTCGTGCAGGTTTATGCAACGTGTAGGTGTCCTCGCCTGAAAGAAAGTCTTTTACTTTTTCGACACCGATCACACGTCCTTCTCTGTCCTTTAAACCCCTTCTCAATCTGTCAACACCCCCATAGCTCCCCGGATGGGCGGGGTCATAGTATCGCATTGTAGAACTCCTGCATACTCCTCAGCTCATGTAGAACGGTTTCAGCTACTGTTTTCACCTTCAGATCATCATCATCATGTATGCTCCGATTTACCAGCAGAATTTGAATAGCTGGAATGAATCGCGGGGTAAGAAGTTGTCGCATGACTGATTGAAAGTGGAGTTGGTAATAATCCTCATCCATTAGCTCTAGGCATTGATGCTGCAACTGACTGGGATGGCTAATTTGACATCCATAACAGTTATCTTTCTGATAAGCAGCACTGGTCATGTGAAATAGATGCAGAACAGGAGTCTTTACAGCCTTGATGAACCTGGATGACATCAAACCGTCCACCAGGTCCCATTTGTCAACCTCAGCCAGAGCCGGAGAATCACCCCCCTCACCCTGAGACGCACACCCGTGTTCCGGTGTCGCGCATTCCGACGCACCGGGGGTCCCACCATCGCTGGGCGCTGAAGGTCCATCACACTCTCCCTCGAGATCGGGCATAGGCACCGGGGTTGAAGTAGATAGAGGGGGTCTTACACGGCGATGTTTCGTTGTAGGCGGCCGATAATAGTTGAAATAAGGGTGACCCGCTCCCCCAGCTTCAGGGTTGTATGATCCCTCGACCCAAGCGTCGGGCTGGGCATCTGCAGGGAGAATCTCCGAAAGAGAGAACACAGGGGATGGTGGAGAGTAGCATGGCGAGAGCGATGAAATTGACGGTGGATGATACGGGTTAGCGTAGCCGAACCCCACAGGCGATGGCGGAGTGCTCATCGGCTCATACGGCTGGCCGATCCCCCAGTATGACGGTAGAGTGGTCTCCTTGACGAATCCTCCCATATCCATCGTCTCGGAGCGAAGATTACGGCGGCCTGGAAGTCCTGGATGTAATGCCGAAGACCAGGAGGTTTATATAGGAACCTAGCGTACGGGGCGGGGCCTGTAGACTTGTCTGGACATGTTCGGCATGAGGGGGGTGATAAATACAACGAATACAAAGCAGAGCAGGGCAAGTCGAGCGCCGATTGGTGGACTGTTTTTTATTTACAACTTTAATAGTTTGGAGGGTTTCTTATTTCCAGGTTAAACCAACCAGGGTAAGCTACTAAAAGAGGGTAGGACCTGTTTGTAACAAATTTTGCTGGGAATAAAACATATTTTGCTTTATAGCATCTACACCTAAACACTGGTGCTCCTGCTGACTGCCTCCCATTTTGCAAGAGTTACATTGTTTCCGCAGTAAAGATATGCAGGCATAACCCATAAAATGGCTTAGAGCAGTTTTAATAGCACTGTTGACTGCGGTAGGTATCCAGTTCTCAATATCCTCCATTTGATTCTCTTGATCCAGGAAGGAAATCGGAGTCTCGCTTATCTAATCCAACATCAGTGGGTCCAGAAGACCACAGAGTGGGAGGGAGTTGTTGTAGCGCTTTAACAGCTGCTGGGTGATCTGTTTTTTCTCTGCCATGGAAACGGGTCAGGTGTAAATGTTCTAACATAGAAGTATCCCATGTCGTGGTCTGAATTTTGTATATGCCAGCCGAGGAGGAAAACCATATGCTAGGTATTTGAGTTAATACCCAGTCAGTGGTTTCTGTCCCTCTTTTCACCATGGGGCCTAAATCTTTAGCCTGATGTTTTGGATGTAACAAAAGAGAAATATGCGGCACTGCTTCTGAACTCATCATGTAAAATTTAGCTTGTTGAGGAGTCAATTTAGCTTCTAAGGCTACTCCCTCTGGTCCCACATAGCAAGGACCGGCAGTTACTGTCCAATCTTTACCTTCTAATGTTTTCTCAAACTGTTTCTGATAAATTGTAGGATCGCCCCTCTCATACAGGAGGGTGACATGTAGGGGATCTGGCGGGAGAACATAAGGATTCAAGTTCAGAAACCATGGTTTCCAGTCAGACAGAAAAGATGCAGCAGACTGTGGTCCATAGGGAGGGGTCAACTTGGCCCAAAAAATATCTGCCACCTGTGGAGTGTCATCCTTAAGAAGGAACTGTCCATCAGATCCAGAACAGAAAAAAGAATGTCCACTGGGAAGGGTAACAATCAATCCATCAGGACCACACAGGATTGTAGCTCCAAGTTTAATGAGCAGATCCCTGCCCATCAAGTTTGCAGGTGTAGCTGATGATACCACAAAGGGATGTACCACCCGCTGATTTCCCAGTTCCACAGGTAAGGGTTTAGTCACAGGGAGAGACATCTGAGCCCCAGAAAATCCAACAACAGAAACCTTTTCTCCAGAAAGTTCAGCATGTGGAGGTTGCTTGTCCACAGTGCTGTAGGTGGCGCCTGTGTCAACAAGAAATGGTAATGAACGTCCACCAATGTTCATTGTGAGTAGAGGGTCTCCCGTACCACTCTCACTCAGGCTTTTCTGTGGGCATTGTAAATAAGATGATTGTCCCTGCCATTGGGGCGGGGCCAGATGAGGTTGTGGCGCGTAATGCTGTGGCCGCTGCTGAGACGGTGGGGGTCCCTGTGTGGGTGGCCCTTGGCTCCGCCCACAATCTTTTGCCCAGTGGCCAATTTGTCCGCAAATGAAACATGCGTCTGACCTTCTACCAGGAAATCTTCCCCTCTGTCCCCTGCCCCTCCCGCCACGAGCCCCCCTGTAAGCTCCCCTTCACTGTTGGCAATTATACACTGGAGGTGGGGCCATTGGGGCCACCTGGGAATACATGCACGCTGGTGGTGTCAAATACTGCACGGTTTGTAATATGGGTTCAGAAAGGGGGGAGGTGTAGGTGTAGCCACTACCAGTTGCTTCCCCTTTTTATTACTTTTTAAATCTGATATCTTATCTTGTGCCTCCTTCAGCTGCATTTTTAACAGTGCAGTTTCCAAATCACCCTTCTCCTTCTTTTTGTCATAGTCCTCATCCTGTTCTTTTTGCAAGAAGTGGGTGAGGTGCACTTCCCATCTACCCTGGTCCGATCCAGGCAGATATGGATTTTCCTTCATTTTTGTTTGAACTGATTCTGGAACCCCTCCCAAAACTGCTTCTCTGAACCAACCTCTGTTTGTATCCGCTCTCCCTGGATACTCCCCTGTCAACGCTACCCACTTGTCTTTACACTGAGAAATATAATCTATAGGAGACACCTCAGGTTTCCACACAAACTTGGGGACTTTGGAAGCATGTGTTCCTGGCCATCGACTACGCATCCATGTATAAATATCGTGGGAATATTGGGTAAACAGTGCACCATCCGCCATACAAGGTATATCTGCTTCCGCTTCTAAATCTCGCATGTCTGTGAGTGTCATGCATTATGCAGCCACAACTCTGAAGTCGCCTAGAGCTAAAGTCTGTCCCTAAGTTACCTGATCAAACTTCCTCAGTCACAAATTGGCTCCTTCAGATAAGGATGGGAGGGAGTGGGCTATTCCCTGCACATCTGCTAATTTAAGAGGTTTGTATAATCTTTCACCTTCACGAATACTAATTAATGGTGCCATTGTAGCCCCCTTTAAGTCTCCTCGAGAAGGCGGTTCTAAGTTATCTGGATCATCTGCATCGTCTCCCCCACCTTTCTCCTTAGGAGTTCCCTCATCATGGTGTTGTACTATTTGTCTCCATACATCTAATTCTTCTTTTGTGTAGCGCAATTCCCCTCCTTTAACGTGAAGGGCCAGATTTAATGTTCCAGTTAAGCTCTTCCTCTCCTTTTCTTCCTCATCATCTTTCTTTGGTGCTCTGTCAAATGACGTGCTGTTTCTCCTGAAATTGATCGCTGTCCCTCTCTTTCTCTCTGCTCTCGATTCCCAAAGGGAACCTCATGGTCCTTTGCTGGCTGAGGCTTGGGTGTGGTGTTCCTACCAGAGCGCGTTTGAACCATGTTTGAGGGTGTAAATTCCCACTCTACCTCTAGTGCCTCTCCATCACGGTGTTCTTGTTTTATTACTGGATAAATACCTTGATATGATGGTGGAGGAGCTGTTGAAGACAGCATGTCCTCTTTGCAAAAATGATCGATGCTTTGTCCACAAACCCCACGGAAATACCACTTAGCTGCTTCTGTAGTTGACTTACCCTTTCTTCCCATCAATCTACTTGCTCTTTCTGCCTCTTCTTTAAAATGCTTTTCCTCTTGAAAACACATCTGACTTAAACAATATCTATCACTTTCTACATACCCATACTTTTCCCACATCTTTTGAATGATTCTGCTGCTTTTTTCTTAACTTTTTCTCCCTCACTTTTAGATCCTGCCATATTAATTACAACCTGGAGGTATTTCTGTAATTGTTCATCTAAGGTCAACCACCTTTTGCCAGGTCCTGCAGACCTGGACGTACTTTTTTCTTCTGACATTATAACAATATATCACGTTCACCTTTTATAAAAAAACAGGTTGTTTCTAGGGAAAATGCCTACTGGCGTTCATCCAGCCCCTAAGATCCAAGCTTCTACTTGAATACTATTTATTCAAGCGGGATCCTACTGGGTGTTCTAGTCACAAGTTTGGATGGATTTTAGATTCCCCGTCTTCAACCTCTACTATGAAGACCTTTAATATTGCAGCGAGTGCTGGTCCAAACCTAATGTTTGAAACGGCTGCATGGTCTCCCATTCGCTGTTCTCACATTTATTTCTCACAACATTCACACACTGCAGTCCTGTATTTTCCCCCTTATTTAATCATATAATGTTTACATGTACTAAATTCTACACTTTCCCTAACCCTTTTGCTTCACTAATCTAGAGTCCCAGACTCCGGTGCGACGTTTTCTGTCACAAGATCAGGTTTGAGAGTCCTCAATTCTCGGGTCTGATCTGTGTCCCGATCTGCGGTCCAACCGTTGTACGTTAAGTCCCGTCGAACTTAACGTTGGAGCGATCACCTCCAGAGGAAAGCAAAGGTTAGTCTTAAATTCTCTATTTTCCAATTAATACTTTTCAATTTTGGCACTTCAGGCTAAATATGAGACAGGAATGTTTTGGAAATGTTCAATATAGCAGTTTTATATAAAGGGTACTGCTTATCGTGTTTATTTCGCTGGCCAGCTACTCCTGTTCCACTGCCAACCGTCAGATGTCTTTTAAATACTTACTTTCTGCCACCGAAACCGGGCGGAAACACCAAATTGATGAGAGGAGATTTTTAAGTGAAAGCCTGCGCCTCGTGCTGCTATGCTACCTGTCCCTGACCAGCCTGCTGTCTGCTAACTCCTCTCTCCCAGTTCGTTTATCTTGTGGCAGAGTATAAAAAAGAATTACACATTCACACAATATAAATTGTTGGACATGCATGGGAAGAGATTCTCACCAAAATCCTCTTCAAAGAACTCTTCCTCATAACTGCTTTTTATTTCTTTACAAAGTTATTACAAAACTTTCTGAGAGACAGTCTCTCTTACAGGATCCAATCAGCCTAATAATACATATTCATATAGATGCAAAGTGTGCCTGTAGTCTGTCCCTAATAGGTTAACATATTCCTTTTGGTTGCTAAGCAGAAAACCTTCCTTCTCTCAACAGCCTATTTTGGACGACCAAACCAACAGATGTTTCCTGTTTTTTTTTCAGAGAATCGTGATCCATTGTCTAACTCATATCCTGTTCTTAACAGTTTTGTCCATTTAATCTTGACCGTTCCTTTCTGACCCATGGGTCACATCCTGTGCCAACACTTATCTGCATTTAGTTAATTATTTTAGCACATAACCCCTTCACCTTTTGGCCTGTGTATTCATTCAATGCTTGTTTAAAAGTTTTTATTTACAATAGATGTCACCAGGTGACTTTGAACCAATCCAAACCCTAAGTACATGCATCGAGCAAATCAATGGATGAATGTGTCATAACTTTCTCCAGCTGAACAGAAACATAACAGAAGTAATTACTTTTGGACCTAAAGAGGAACAATCAACAGTCAGAACACAGCTTCAGTTAATACAGTAAGAAACTACTGATCATGCCCAAAATCTAGGTGTAGTTATGGACTCCTGAACCCCCACGGTCACATAAAGGCAATAACAAGGTCAGCCTTCTATCACCTGAAGAACATTTCTAGGATTAAAGGACTAATGTCGCAACAGGACCTTGAAAAACTCCTCACTAGAACCAGGAAAGTAGAGCACATCACCCCAGTTCTGAAGTCCTTACACTGGCTCCCTTTAGCTTAGAGAATAGACTTCAAAATAAGTTTACTAGTTTATAAATCATTGAAAGGCTTAGCACCAATGTATCTTGAAGATCTGCTGTTACTGTACCAATCCCCCAGACCGCTCAGGTCCTCGGATTCCAGTCTACTCAACATCCCTAGAATTAGAAGCAAACGTGGAGAAGCAGCTTTCAGTTTCTATGCTCCTCTAATCTGGAACAAACTTCCAGACAACTGCAAACCTATTGAAACCCTGAGTTCTTTTAAATCACAACTAAAACCGTATCGGTTTAGAGATGCCTTTGAGTAATGCTTTGATGTATCATATTTTTTGTGTATGCTTCTTGCTTTATTGCTGTTTTTACTTTATATGCTTTGTCTGTGTTTTACTGCTATTTTTATTTTATCCCTTAATCATGTCTATACAAATCAAATTGCCTTGCCTTGCATTGCCTTAAAATAATGGAAGAAATAATAGTTTTTTCTGTGTGGTGTTATCAAACAACAACTAAATATTTACTTTAAATGTTACCAAATGATTTATCTGACAAAGAGTCCAACAGTAAGGGATTTAATTACTGTAGCTTTTCTTTCCGTTTGTTTTCATAATATACAAAAACGACCAATATATAGACATTAAGACGAATAAGGAATTTATAAAATTTTGGTGAAATGTTGCTTAGGACGGTGTCCAAACCACTGGCACTCAGCAAAAAGTTCATATACGGTCAAAGGAATTTGTCCCGTAATCGGTGGGTTGCCGGTTCAAATCCCCCGCTGTGACTATCTTGGTCGTTTTGTCCTTTGAGCAAGACACTTCACCCCGTTGCCTGCTGGTGGTGGTCAGAGGGCTGGGTGGCGCCTGTGTCCGACTGCCTCGCCTCTGTCAGTGTGCCCCAGGGCAGCTGTGGCTACAATGTAGTAGCTTGCCACCATCAGTGTGTGAATGTGTGCGTGAATGGGTGAATGACTGAATATAGTGTAAAGCACTCTCTGGTCTTCTGACTGCCATTTTACCCTTAACAGATCCTCGTTTTAGAGGTCTGCACAGCTAGGTTGGAGAACCTGAATCCTGTATGAAACCAAGCAGACCCGGCACCAGGACAATTTAGCTGGGGGGGAGGTGGGGGGTGGTGGCTTATTTTGGGGGAATTGGGGCAGTTTTTATTTACCCCTTTGCGTTTTTACATCCCGTTGGCAGTGTGTTACATATTTCCGTGTCATATCTGCCTTTTCACCTTTTCTATGAACATATTCATATTATACATATTTTAAAAGCTGAGATTCTTTCAGGAGCAGGCTGGCCAGAGGGAGATTCTGGAGTTTTCCCTAACGGCCAATCTTCAAAAGCACCCGCGATTGAGCCACTGTCATGATCCTGCTGTGTGTCTGGTTGTTTACATGAGTGAGGTATCTTCCCTTGTAGAAGATCTTTGTAAGCACTACTGGTGGTGCTGCAGCTGCGCCTGATTACGGTAGTACATCTCGCTCCAGCGATGGATTCTGCTGTCAGCTATTTTGATATTGTTTGCTAGCTGCTACCAGACATCAGTTGCTCTCTTTTGCTTTAAAAGGAAGCCCACCTAACCTCACAGTGCTTCTAAATATAGGTCACCTCGGCGGCAGAAAGTTTGAGATATTTATGGGGGAAACATACAAAATTCTTATCCACGACCCAACGTAGGCACCGTGCCTGAAACCAAGCATGATTCTACTTTGCTCTAATCCTCACTAAAGAAACTTCTAAGTTCCTGGGCTAAATTTCAAGACCATCCTATCCCTGCTTATAATTAAAATGATCTATGCCAATCAATGATACAATCATGTACTATAGACACAGTACACACTTTTGTCAAACCATTGAAAGTAAATAAATGACAACATTTGAAGCCAACATTTAAAAATGCAACTAATTTAATTGGAACTTTGAAGGGAAAATACATGTTGCAATACGAGGCGCATCAACACAGTATCACAGAGGTGATCGGCCCCTCTGGCTGCAGTGCGCACTCATGACACAGGGGACCAGGTATCTGCTGTGACGGGGTAAGCCGTATTGCTTCATTTCCTGTTGTCACTGTTGCACTTCTTGTAAGCTGTTTGGTGTTCAGACTCTCTTGAATTTATCTTATTTTCTCTGTGCTGAGGCCTTTCTAAGTTATTTTAACACACAAGCACACTAAAACACACGTTTTGTGGTGGTTTACTTTACGTTTTGGGTACTCCTTGTGTTTCACACATTTTTTCTTGGGGTAGTAAGGTCTCGCTAGCTCAGTTAGCTTAGCTTCATTGCGGCTATGGCTACTCTTCTTTCTCCTGTCTCTAACTCTTCTCTTCTCTCTTGCTCCCTCTGTCAGATGTTTAGTTACTTCCCTGCCTCCTTTAGTGATAATGGGAACTGTAATAAATGTAATATTTTTGTAGCTTTAGAGGCGAGGGTATCAGAATAAGAAGCACGGCTCCGCGCTGTTGAAAAACCAGCTGATAGCCGAAGCCCATTAGCCAGCGCGGAGCCAACAAGGATAGAACCCCCTAGCTGTCCTCCGGTAGAGCCCGCGCAGCCGGGACCTCAGGCCGGCTGGGTGACTGTACGTAGGAAGCATAGTTCTAGGACCAAGCCCACGGGCCACCACCAACCCGTCCGCGTTTCTAACAGATTTTCCCCGCTCAGCGACACACCCGCTGAGAAGCCTTCCCTGGTAATTGGCAGCTCCATAGTCAGAAACGTGGCATTAGAGACACCATTGACCATAGTCAAATGCTTGCCAGGGGCCAGAACGGGCGACATCAAATCCTACCTGAAACTGCTGGCTAAAGATAAGCGTAAATACAGTAAGATTGTTATTCACGCTGGCGGTAATGACACCCGGTTACGCCAATCGGAGGTCACTAAAATTAGCGTTGCTTCGGTGTGTAAGTTTGCTAAAACAATGTCAGACTAGGTAATCTTTTCTGGTCCCCTGCCTGATCGGACCAGTGACGACATGTTTAGCCGCATGCTGTCATTCCATCAATGGTTGTCTAGGTGGTGTCCTGCAAACAATGTGGTCTACATTGATAACTTGCGAAATTTTTGGGGAAAACCTGGTCTGATCCGGAGAGACAGCATCCATCCCACTTTGGATGGAGCAGCTCTTCTTTCTAGGAATATGGCCGAATTTATTAGTCCTCCAAAACACTGACAACCCAGGGTCCAGACCAGGAAGCAGAGTCGTAGTTTAACCCTCCGCTCTGCTGCTTCTGTATTGTTACCCACCCATTACCCTATAGAAACAGTGTCTTGCCCACGGCCAAAATTAAATGGATTAAAAGTTAAGCCAACAAAAGCTAATTATGGAAATCTCATAAAGATAAATACGACTTTGACTGAACAGAAAAATAAATCTATTAAATGTGGTTTATTAAACATAAGATCTCTCTTCTCAAAGACTTTGTTAGTAAATGACTTGATTTGCGATAATCACATTGATTTCCTTTGTCTCACAGAAACCTAGTTGCAGCAGGAGGATTATGTCAGTATAAATGAATCAACTCCTTCCAGTTATTAAAATTTTCACATTCCTAGAAATACTGGGCGAGGAGGAGGAGTAGCAACCATTTTTTGTTCTGATTTACTAATTAGTCCAAGACCAATTTATAGCTACAGTTCTTTTGAACATCTAACCCTAAATTTTCCTCATCCAAGTTGCAAAACATTAAGACTATTTTTGTTTGTGGTTTTGTATCGTCCACCAGGCCCTTACTCTCAATTCTTGGATTTGAACTCACATTTTTTATCTGATTTAGTATTAAATACTGATAGGGTCATTATAGTGGGGGACTTCAATATTCATGTGGATACTGAAAGTGATAAAATGTGCCTAAATGCTGCCTTTAATGCTATTTTAGCCTCAATTGGCTTTACTCAAAAAGTACAGGGATCACCCCCTCGGGTAAACACACTTTGGACCTTGTACTGACATACGGTATTGAGTATGAGGAAATAAAAGTCCACCCACATAACCTGGTCCTATTTGACCACTTCTTAATAACTTTTGAACTTACTTTAACTGACCATCTTAAATCTGAAAGAAAATTTCATTATAGTAGAGCTTTATCAGACAATGCTGTAACAATTTTTAAAGAATCTGTTCCATTCTTACTTTCCTTAGTGTCTCAGGGTAACAGTGGAGGGCAGCAATTCTATCTCTAACCCTTCAGAAATTGATGATCTGGTTCACAGCGTTACGTCCTCATTACGTTTGGCATTAGATAGTGTAGCCCCCTTAAAAAAGAAATTGGCTAGCCATAGGAGCCTGACTTCTTGGTTTAATGCAGAGTTGCGTACTTTAAAGCAGAATACTAGGAAGTTGGAGAGGAAATGGCGCTCTACACGCCTAGAGGATTCCTATTTAACCTGGAATAACAGTCTACTGCTGTATAAAAAGACCCTTCGACAAGCTGGAACAGCTTTTTTTTTCATCATTAATAGAGGCGAATAAAAACAATCCTAGGTTTCTTTTTAGTACAGTTGCCAAACTTACACAGAGTCATAGCTCTGTTGAGCCAACTATTCCCCCTGTTCTTCGCAGTGATAATCTTATGGGATTCTTCATAAATAAAATTAATTCTATTAAAAATAAAATCATTGACATCCTCCCAAACATGATTACTTCTTCCTCAGTAAATGACGCAGCATCGGAAAGAACTGTAGAACCTCATTTGTGCTTAGGCTGTTTTGATTCAGTCGAGCTTTCGGAATTATCAAGGATATTAGCCTCATCTAAATATTCAACTTGTATGTTGGACCCAATTCCAACCAAATTATTTAAAGTGTTCCATTTGGTTCCTGGCCCCATTTTGGATATGATGAATCTATCCTTAGTAAACGGATACGTACCACAGGAATTTAAAATAGCTGTAATTAAACCTTTACTCAAGAAACGTTCCCTTGATCAAGATGACTTGGTGAATTACAGACCTATATCTAACCTTCCTTTCTTATCCAAAGTCCCTGAGAAAATTGTTGCTGTTGGAAAATATGTGATAAATGCAGTCTTTACTTATGTTGAACATAGTCTGTTCTTTTGTTTAACTTTGTGTGACAAGACTGGGGGTAGTAACTTTTAGTGTGGGGGTAAGATTTTATGCTGTCCAAACAGGATGCTCCTACAAAACTACAAACAAACCTACAAAGTGCCATTGTGTTAGAAACAGTACTGCTGTGTGTTGTATGGTGATAAGATAAGACAGTGGTTGATGGGGGTGTGGTGAAGTCTGTTCATTTGTGTGAATAAATAGAAGCTGTGATTCTCAACATCTTTGAGACTCTGCTGGATCAGAACAACGACTGGTGTGTCAGTTTCTTTTACTGCATGATTCTCCCTCAGCTGAGAAAACACATTTCACATTTTCTCTGTGCGTGCTTTTCTTTCTAGGTAAACCTGTGAGTTAAAATAACCTAACATTTTTGGTGCCGTGACTCGACGCTTGGTCCGCGCAGGGGAAGGTCTTCGCCGGAGGGCTGCACGGGGCCCCACCTGACCTACAAGTCCAGGCTGCTTTCTTGCTTCACTGTCCAGCTGATTAGCTCCGCCGGACACCTTCTCTGCCGGTCCCTTGCGATCGACTCGGTTTGAATCGCTCGCACAGGGGGGAGATTGTGAGTACCAGTTTGGTTTTGCACCCTACATTTAAAATTATTTCTAACTAAGACAGAGAGGGTACAGTTCTGCTGTTCAGGTTTAAAAGACGTTTTAAACCTCTGACTAAGGGAGTCAGGTATTGAGCCTTCCCGGGATAAAATAGGGACAAAATAGGAATAATATAGGTATGAAACAGTTGATTATATGGGAAGGTTGTAACGGATTAGATCGGTGAAATCTAAAACCACCTCAGAGGGATATAAAGAACGCCACTGAAGGCAGTAAAAATACGAAACAGCAGAAGTAAAAAATAAAAGTACCGACCCTAGGTTGGTGTAAGTTAAGTAGGCACACGACATAATCCTTATGTATGCCATTTCCTCCTGAAACCTGACGGTGTTAACGTACGGAGAGAAAGGCATTCAAGGGACGTCCTGTGTGGATCCAGGATTTGTACCGTTCTTAGATTAAAGAAGTCTATTGACTTAAAAACAGGGGTTCACAAAACCGGAATATAAGACTATACGATCACTAAAATTTTTCATTCCTCTAGATAAAAGATCAAATAAGATGAAATAGGAGAATAAACTAAGTCTGATTTTAAATTCCCAAAGGAACGTTCCTCATAATACTCCTTATTATTACTCTAATTTTAATAATTACAGTGATAAAATTGATAAAACTTGATCAAGACTGGAAAAGAACTGTAGAACCTGCCCTTTCAACAGGGAATCTTCATTGGAAATAGGCCTAATGATAAATAATGTCTAAATAATAATACTAGTAATGAAAAAGCATGATAATAAATACATAATTATCTTAATGTGTGATAAACCGGTTGTGTGACTGTGTGTGTGTGTGAATGGAGATTTCTATGGTGAAACAGCTGTAGGCTGAACGGAGTCTCATGGTTTGAAAATTGAGTAAATAACACTGTGATAAGATAAATAGATCAGATAAGTGAAATAAAAGTTGAATTTACTTCATTAACATGAGAATGTTAAATATTTAAAAATGAAAACAGTAAAATGTAACTTGTTGAAATATGGGGAAAATAGCAAAGAAGATTTTAAAGGAGATGGAAAAAATTTTTGTAAGAGAAAAGACAATACATTTCTTTAAAATAAAGATTATGAATTTGAAGGACGATTGACTGAGTAATTCCGTGTACTTCTTGGTAGTTGCGATATAAAATAAAACTAAAAGATGAAAATTGAAGAATTAGACATTTGGCGTCTCAAACAAACAGGGAAAAAAGGGGGGTTAATGTATGAAACAGATGTGTTTTTTAGCACCCGGGAGGATGAAAAAAACGTTTTAAACTTTGTTTTCTCCTAAAGTTCCGCCGAAAGAAAAATAAAATAAGAGAAAACTCACTAACATATTTTAAAAAATCCTATGAAGAGTAAGGTAAACTTTATTGTGATCTAAATGAATTATCTTAAACAACCGACCACCTTTCCCCTTCCCCTCAGGGAAGGGCTGTTCTGATAATAAACAACACCCTTCTGTCCCTCAACAATGGGTCATTAGTTGTTCTCTTAATAAACAAACCAACTGTGATGGGTTGTGACAGAAATTGGTGAAATTGACTTCCTGAGGAAGACTTGTTGAAACCAGATTCATCATGCGTTTGAAAATTGTTAAAGGTTATCAACTGCCAAGGTAGAAGAGGAGGAACACACCTCTCCTGCTAGCTGATAATGAGGGGGATGTTTTAGCTGAGTGCAGTTCAATACATAAGGTTGGGATTTCTTAAGTGCAGCAGTAACTTTTACTTTATAAAATAATAAGAAAACCTTAGCTAATATTTTTAATGATATTCATGGGATGTCTGTGAGATCTCTCATATAGTAGAAAAGAAATGGTTTAAAATGACGGATTATGAGCAGAGTGATTTTATTTTGAAATTTAGACGGATGTCTACAGCTCCTGTGGGGAAGTGACAGCTGGTTGGCTACATGAATTTATTCTTTGTAACAAGTGGCAGTTTCAGATGTTTGCTTCTAACATTTTTATGACAGATAAGATACATGTTGAAAGGAAACAATTTTGTAATGTGCTGGGTTAGAAATTGCAAATAAGAGAAGGAATTTTCGTTATGGGATTACCGTAGTAAGGAATGTAGTAACGCACTCCGAAATTCAATTTTAGTTCCACATATAATCATAATAATAAGCTAATTTGTAGAACCTATATATATATATATATATATATATATATATATATATATATATATATATATATATATATATATATAAAAGACAATGAATAAGGATTAAAGATGTTCATTATGGAACTATTAGTTGCTGATTAACTGAATAATAAAATTGGATTAAGTTATTGAAGTCCAATGGGAAAAAATTATGAATTTGGTGGAATTTTGTTTTCCATATTAAAAAATGAGGTTGAGTTCTTAGGAAAAATGAAATTAAAATAATAGGTTTTGGCTACAGGGAAAACCTGTTGTGATAATCATAAAATCTAGAGATTATTTTCTAATTTGTTAGGAAAACATTCCCTATTTCACTTGAAGTTGGGCATGTTCTCTGTAGGGGATAAATTAATAATCTAAATTGTAGATTTTCATAAAACTCTTGAAATGAGACACCTACCAAAGAATTATTCTACTTGGAAAGAGAAGAATAAAGTTTTAACTGAAGTTTGTAATCAGATGAAGATGAAATACTCATAACAGTAGATCCAAATTGAACTTTACATATTTTCTTGGCATTTGGCCAACAATGGGGTAACAAGGGTATGGTGATCTTTAGTGACAAACTACTTAAAGCATTAGAGCAATATTGACCCATGGCCCGTGCAATGTGTCAACAGGGGGGATGGTTAGTATAATACAACATACTTTACAACATACAATCTAGAAACTTACTTAAAAATTTTTTTGTAGATTATGTGTTATTTGTGTAAAACACAATCCTCAGGGAAACATGAGACCAAAACGTGGCCAGTTTCCCCAACCAAACCAGCCTTTCCAAACTATACACATGGACTTTATTGAACTAACACAGAGTGGTTCCTATAAATACTGCCTAGTAATGGGTTGAAATTATTCCAACAGCTAAAAATGATGCACTAACAGTGGCAAAAGAGTTATGCAAAACAATCATTGCCAATCATGGCATACCAGAGACTATCTACTCAGATAATGGACCACATTTTGTTAATGAAGTTATTCAAAACATGGCAAAACATTTAGGAATAGTGTTAAAAAATCATTGTGCTTATCATCCTCAAAGTACAGGTCTGGTTGAAAGAAATAATGGGACAATAAAAAGTAGGCTAAGAAAATGTATGGAAGAAACAAAAAGGCCATGGTTAGAATACTTAGATTTAGTTAAACTCTGTATGAGAATAACCCCAACAAATTAGGGATTAACTCCTTTTGAGATAATTTATGGTAGACCATATAAATTGCCCATTACTGCACCGGACCTACAGAAAGCAGATGAAGAATTAACCCTAGCTGATTATATGAGGAAAATTATTCAGACTAGAGAAGTACAAAGAGCACATAGTTTGCCTGTATCTCCTTCTGTGTTACAGGATCCTGAGAACCCCATAAAGCCTGGAGATTGGGTATTCATAAGAGTCATCAAGGAAAAGAATTGGACAAGTTCAAAGTGGGAAGGACCTTTCCAAGTTCTGTTAGCAACTCCCACATCTGTGAAGATTGCTGAGAGACCTTCCTGGATTCACCTTTCACATTGTAAACTGCAGAGACAATTGGATTAATAGACGTGTGACAGGAGGAAGTCTGGGCTACAAAGGGCATTGGTTACCACTAGGGCCTTTGGTCTCAAACCCCAGCAGAAAAGCAGTCCTGTCACCTAGTGGTCAAACTCTCTGAAAAGAGGGGCTATTCATCCAGTTGTTTTTCTCTGCCAACACCATGAAGATTATTACATTATCTGGTTTGACATTGCTAAGCTTTGCAGTGTTATGGCTTCTGATGAATTCGAACACCACCCCATCATGAGATAAAAGATTTTTAATTAACACCCACTACGTTTTTAAGAACGCCTGGTATCAAGTAACTAATCTGACTGCTAAATGTTTCACAATTTGGAACAGGAACACCTGATGGCTACATTTGGAAGTGTGGATATACTTTCTACCTTTACCTGCCTAAAGACTGGTGTGGTACCTGCAGTTTGGCTCGACTGCAACCATCATGATACTGAGAATGGTTTTGTATCATCATCAGAGCTGAAGAAGAGTGATTTCTCACCGGTACAGGAGTTCGTTCCTTTTACAGACAACGATGGGCGTAAACTGCTCTACAGTGATGCTAAAGGAATTTTCCACACCATGTTTCCATCTGTTGGAGTTGCAGGTCTGACAAATAGGATGAACGAAGTTTGGTGGTCCCTGGAAAACACCACTGTCATCCTTACGGAAATGTCTGATCTGATGGGAAACGATCCTGGAAAATTGGCTATGAGAACTATGCTAATGCAACACTAAGTTTGTACAGTGATTGGAGAACATTATTGTACTTGCATCCCATCTACACATGACAACTGGACTCTCATCTATGACAAGATGCAAGGACTTGTTGATTTCCTGAAGTCACAAGAATTACAAAATGCTCCCTGGGACTTTATGTTATGGTTGACTACTGGACGTTGGTATCAGGTTCTTTTGAACTTTGCAATGCCTTTTATTGTCATTCTGATTCTATTTTGCTTATTTGTATCCTGTATTTTACCATGTAAGAAACACCTGATGAGAAGTAGGAGTATGTTTGTTAAGTTAACTTTAATGAATTTTACAATGTAAACTACTTTTAAGGTAGCCGTTGTATGAAGGATGTTTTTGTTGTTCCTTTTACTGGAGTTGTTAAGACTGCATTTCAGGGGGGAAATGTTGGAAAATATGTGATAAATGCAGTCTTTACTTATGTTGAACATAGTCTGTTCTTTTGTTTAACTTTGTGTGACAAGACTGGGGGTAGTAACTTTTAGTGTGGGGGTAAGATTTTATGCTGTCCAAACAGGATGCTCCTACAAAACTACAAACAAACCTACAAAGTGCCATTGTGTTAGAAACAGTACTGCTGTGTGTTGTATGGTGATAAGATAAGACAGTGGTTGATGGGGGTGTGGTGAAGTCTGTTCATTTGTGTGAATAAATAGAAGCTGTGATTCTCAACATCTTTGAGACTCTGCTGGATCAGAACAACGACTGGTGTGTCAGTTTCTTTTACTGCATGATTCTCCCTCAGCTGAGAAAACACATTTCACATTTTCTCTGTGCGTGCTTTTCTTTCTAGGTAAACCTGTGAGTTAAAATAACCTAACAGTTGCTAATCAACTCTGTGAGGATTTAAACAGTAACGAGCTGTTTGAAGATCTTCAGTCAGGTTTTAGAGCTCATCATAGCACTGAAACAGCACTGGTGAAGGTTACTAAGGATATCCTCATGGCCTTAGATAATGGACTTGTGACTGTTCTGGTTTTGTTAGATCTCAGTGCTGCTTTTAACACAGTCGATCATAATATTCTCTTAAAAAGGGTTGAACATGTCGCAGGGATCAAAGGAACAGCACTAGGCTGCTTTAAATCATATTTGTCTGATAGATTCCAGTTTGTTCATCTAAATGATAAATCTTCTTCCCTCTCAAGGGTTACTTGTGGAGTTCCACAGGGTTCGGTGCTTGGACCAATTCTTTTCACCATATATATGCTCCCAATTGGTAGAGTCATTAGACAACATGGGATAAATTTCCACAGCTATGCCGATTATAAACAACTATATTTATCCATAAATCCTGATAAACCCAGTCAGTTAGGTAGATTACAGGCATGTCTGGAAGACATAAAAACATGGATGACCCTAAACTTTTGCTTTTAAATACTGACAAGACAGAAGTTGCCGTCTTTGGACCAGAGTTCTAAAACAGAAACTGATTAGTCAATCATTTCATCTGGATGGCATTAAATTGGCCCCCAGTAATAACGTAAAGAACCTTGGCGTTATTTTGACCAAGACTTGACATTTAAATCCCATATTAAACAGGTTTCTAGGATTTCTTTATTTCACCTCTAGAATTTTGCTAAAATTAGAAACATCCTGTCTAGGAGTGATGCTGAGAAACTAGTTCATGCATTTGTTACCTCAAGGCTGTACTACTGTAATTCTTTACTATCAGGTAGTCCAAAAAATGCCCTTAAAAGCCTTCAGTTGATCCAAAATGCGGCAGCAAGAGTTCTGATGAATATTAAAAAGAGAGATCACATTTCCCCATTTTTAGCTTCCCTTCATTGGCTCCCTGTTAAATCCAGAATAGAATTTAAGATCCTCCTTCTTACATACAAAGCCCTTAATAATCAAGCTCCATCATACATCAGAGATCTAATGGTTTCATATTTTCCCAACAGAGCACTTCGCTCTCAGACTGCAGGTTTACTTGTAGTTCCTAGGATTTTTAAAAGTAGAATGGGAGGCAGATCTTTTAGTTATCAGGCTCCTCTCCTGTGGAACCAGCTCCCAGCTTTAGTCCGTGAGGCAGACACTCTGTTTACTTTTAAGGCCAGGCTTAACACTTTCCTTTTTGATAAAGCTTATAGTTAGAGTGGCTTAGGTCATCCTGAGCTAGCTCTGTAGTTATGCTGCTATATGCTTAGACTGCTGGAGGACAGACTTACCAATTTTCTTCACTCTGCTACTTCCTTTTCTCCTACGACTCTCCAGTTGTATTACAGTTCATTCTGTTATTTCGACTGTTAACTTTGTGTTCTCTCAGTGTTTTTCTCTCCATAGAAGCTATACCTGGTCTGGTATCCTGCTTGGCTGCAATGCCCTGTTGGATGGGGGGCATCGACTGGGATGATGCTCCCAGTAACTGAACATCCACTGTTTCCTGTTATCAACTGTTTACTTTCTGTACCATAGAAAGTACTCTTATATCAGATCTTCTGTTCCTACTGTGTCTCTGCTCTGTCTTCTCAAACCCCCAGGCGGTCGTGGCAGATGGCCACTCCTACTGAGCCAGGTTCTGTTGGAGGTTTCTTCCTGTTAAAGGGGAGTTTTTCCTCTCCACCGATTGCTGAAGGATTGCTGTGGTTGGAAAGTCTTCCCAACCTTACGCCAATGACTGACGCAATCTTCTGGGATTCCTTAAATAGGAAACTTTTTAACTGATTGGAATGTTTGTATAAATGTTTTGAAATGACTTCTTGTTAAGTGCCTTGAGATGACATCTGTTGTGAATTGGCGCTATATAAACAAACTGAATTGAATTGAATGTCAGAATTTTCAACTTCTGACCCACAAAAATACCTTGCTTCCAAGATCTACAGGTATCTGCTTGCCCCAACTTTTGAAATCACTGCAATACGTGGCTCAAGATGAGCAGTTTACCAGGCCATCACCGGCTAACAAATTGAGCGATTATACGCACCTAAACATATGGTCAGTTTAATAAATGACACAGAATAAATGTATGATTTTGATCTGTGGGTAGTCAAGAGGCTACTAGATGAACTTCAGAAACCAAAAAAAACACTTTTGCAATAATAAGGACATTTAAACTGCCCATAACCTTCAAGACGACAGAAAATCATGTTTTTATGTTTTAGGCTAGTATTTTGTGAGAATCAAAACTGCTTGATTAATCTCTTGTTATCACGTGGACCCAATGCCCTTTTGTACTGTATTGATTTAGTTACACTTGGTATGCAGTGGTTTACTCAATGCCTTCATAGAGTGGTTGTGACAACTGTGCCCATGTGTCTATCAATAGTTAAATTAAGCTGCGTTTTGGTAGGTTTTGTCACTAGATTTAATTAGGACTCTTTAATCAGGTTTAGAGCAAACAAAGACAGCAACAGTGTGTTGCACCAGAACCAACTGGGATGATCTAATTCACTTAATTTTATGTCCTGTTATTTTCACTGTTCTAGCAGAGATATTCAATCTCCCTTCTGAGCTCACACACATATGGGCTTTGTTAAATACAGTACTTTCTTCTCCCACTCTCATAAACAGTCTCTTTATGTATCAGTTTACACACATGCAAGTTCAATTCAGTGCATGTAATGTGCTAAATAGTCATCCATAGAATCAAAGCAACTTTTTGCATTGAACGTCTTTTTACATTTGGAGCCACCCACTTTAAAATCCTTTTGACTGATCAGTTTGACCTTTGAAAGCACATGGCCCTGCTCTGAGCAAAAGCAATAGATTATTTGATGGAATATACTCTGTAATTATACCCATATGAATATGTGTTAGGTTTCAGTGTTTAATTTTCTTTTCAGCTTCCATCTGTGCTTTTCTATGAAAATACAGTCAGGCCTGTGGGAAGTTTGATGGATTTTTCTTCTTTTTGCCAGATCCAAAGCCAGAGGAGAGTTTAAAGGCATTTGCAGTTTTCCCTTTCTAAACAAATAACTAGCTAAGCTGTATTGTCTTGTAAAGCACTTTGAATTAGTATTTGCATGAATGTTGCTAAACAACTTACATTAACTTAGTTGAACTCTGAACTTTCATCTTACACTATCATCAAATTTCCAACTTCTCTTTAAACTGTGACTAAGCAGTGTTGGGTATTTGTACCTTATACTAAAATAAGCATGAGAAGATATTTGTGATTTCCTCAAGATGTGGATTTTATTTAAAATAAAAAAATGACATTTTAAGTAAAAATTAATAAAGGAGAGCTGATAATATTAACATACAGTAGGTGGATATTAAAAATGTGAATATTGTTTAAAAGTTATTTATTTTATAGGGCTGTAAAATGATTAAATATTTTCATCGAATTAATCACAGGGTAGCTGTAAATGAAACACAACTAGCTACGATTCCTAAATATGAGTGAAAAAATGAACCATTTTCAGTGTAAATAAAGGACTAAACCGGAAGCTGTTGCTCTTTTTTTAAGGGAATGCCCGAGAGATGCATGGAACTTTTGTTTTGAACTCCACTATCACATTTACACATTTGTTCCAGATTAGAGGAGCATCGAAACTGAAAAATGCTTCTCCATGTTTGGTTCTAATTCTAGGGATGTTGAGTAGAATGGAATCCGAGGACCTGAGTGGTCTGTGGGGTTTGGTATAGTAACAGTAGATCTTCAACATACTTTGGTGCTAAAGCCTTTCAATGATTTATAAACTAGTAAAAGTATTTTAAAGTGTATTCTCTGAGCTACAGGGAGCCAGTGTAAGGACTTAAGAACCGGGGTGATGTGCTCTACTTTCCTGGTTCTAGTGAGGACACAAGCAGCAGCGTTCTGGATCAGCTGCAGCTGTCTGATTGACTTTTTAGGCTGACATGTTAGAACGCTGTTGCAGAAATCAATCCAACTAAAGATAAACACATGGATGTGTTTTTCGAGGTCCTGTTGCGACATTTGTCCTTTAATCCCAGAAATGTTCTTCAGGTGATAGAAGGCTGACCTTGTAAGAATAAAATGTCATGTTCTACTGAGCTGGCTCAACTTGGTACAGAGTTCTAAGTGCACAGCTTCACAGCAGTTACATGTCAAACTGAGTTAGTATTAAAATAATTAAATTAAATTATCTTAGTGTGTATTCACACCAGCTTGATGAGTTTTTCGAGGGCCTGTTGCGACATCAGTCCTTTAATCCTAGAACTGTTCTTCAGGTGATAAAAGCCTGACCTTGTTATTGCCTTTATGTGACTTTGGAGGTTCAGTTCTGAGTCCATTACTACACCTAAGAGACATTCACATGGAACCACGGATGCAGTTTGGGTATAACATGCTGTCTAGGTCACAAGCGAGCATTGAATGCCGTGTGGGTTGAAATGTGGGATAAACAGGGTGGGTCATCGTGTGCATGTGTTAAAAACTATCCATCCATCCATCCATTTTCTATACCCGTCATTCCTATGCAGGGTTGCGGGGGGGCTGGTGCCTATCTCCAGCGGTCAAGGGGCGAGAGGTGGGGTACACCCTGGACAGGTCGCCAGTCCATCGCAGATTATTTTTGTCAGCCCTATTATTTTTTTGTCTAATTTATTAAAGTAAAACTCGTATATCATATAAAATTATTACATATAGAGTAAAATATTTCAAGCCGTTATTTCTTGCAAATTTGACAATTATAACTCACAGATAACCAAAAACCACAATTTAAATATTATGAAATTTAAATATTAATATTAAAACTCACACCCTAATCAGCTAATTACCTCAAGACACCTGCAAAGGTGTGCAAATGGTGTCCCAGTCTTTGTCAGTAAGCTACACAACAACAGATAAAACTGCTGACTGATTTCCAGAAGATGGTCATTACACCCTCCACAAGGAAGGTAAGACATAAAATATCATTGCTAAAGAAGCTGGTTGTTCAGAGTGCTGTATCCAAGCATTTTATTAAAAAGTTGAGTGGAAAGAAAATGTGGTAGGAAAAGGTGCACCAGCGACAACCATAACCATAATGTTGAAAAAATTGTCAAGCTAAATCCATTCAAGAATTTGAGGGAGCTTCAAAACGAGTTGACTGAGGCAGGAATCAGCACAACAACAAAAATACCTGAAATGGTGTTTAGGGGTCTAAAGTTCCCTTTTCAGATGAAAGTAATGTTCGCATTTAATTTGGAAATCAAGGTCCCAGAGTAAGGAGGAAGAGAAGAGAGGCACAGGATACATGTTACTTGAAGTCAAGTGTGTACCCACAGTCAGTGGTGATTTGGAGTGCCATGTAATCTGCTATTGTTGGTCCATTGTGTTTTCTGATGTCCACAGTCAACAGAGCCATCTACCAGGGAATTTTCCTTCTGCCGACAAGCTTTGAGGAGATGTTTTAATTTTTTTAGTAGGACTTGGCACCTGCCCATACTGCTAAATGTAACAACAGCTGAATCAAGTGTTACTTTGCTTGATTGGCCAGCAAACTCTCCTGACCCTAATCTTATAGAGGATCTAAAGGGTATTGTCAAAAAGAAGAGAGACACCAGAGCCAATGATGCAAATGACCAGAAGCATGCCACAAAACATTGATGCAGTATTTCATGAAAAACAACACCTAACAAAGTATTGAGTGCATAGACAGTTCAGTTTAAATTATAATTTTTTTAATTATCTTATTTATTAGCATTCTAATTTTCTAAGAAGGCAGATTTTAGTTATTCATTATATGTACGCCATAATCATCAAAATTGCAAGAAAAAAAGGTTTAACGTATTTCAGTGTGTAATCTATATACAGTGCAACCGGAAAGTATTCGGACCCTTTCAAGTTTTCCACATTTTGTTATGTTTCAGACTCATCTTAAAATGGATTCATTTAATTTTTTCCTCATCAATCTACACACAATGCTTTTATAATCCACAGAAAAAACTGGTGTTTGGAGTGTTTTGTAAATTTATTAAAAATAATAGACTGAAATAAATCATTTACATAAGTATTCAGACCATTCACTTAGTACTTGGTTAAAGCACCTTTGGCAGCAATGACAGCCTGAAGTCTTCTTGGGAATGAGCCTACAAGCTTGGCACACCTTTCTTTTGGAAGTTTTCCCCATTCTTCTTGGCAGAATCGTTCAAGCTCAACCAGGTTGGATGGGCAGTGCCGGTGCACGGCTATTTTCAGGTCTCTCCAGAGATGCTCGATTGGGTTCAAGTCTGGACTCTGGCTGGGCCACTCCAGGACTTTCACAGAGTTTTCCCAAAGCCAATCCTGTGTCTTCTTGGCCGTATGCTTCGGGTCGTTGTCTTGTTGAAAAGTAAACCTTCTCCCCAGCCTGAGATCCAGAGCACTCTGGAAAAGGTTTTCAATCAGGATTGCTCTATATTTTTCTGCATCCATCTTTCCTTCTATCCTGACTAGTCTCCCAGTCCCTGATGCAGAAAAGCATCCCCACAGCATGATGCTCCCACCACCGTGTTTGACTGTAGGGATGGTATTAATAAGATGATGCTCAGTGCCTGGTTTCCTCCACACACATTGTTGGACATTTTGGCGAAATAGCTCAATCTTTGTTTATCAGACCAGAGGATTTTGCTTATCATAGACTGGGAGTCTTTTAGGTGCTTTATGGCAAACTCCCGGCTGATTGTCATGTGCCTTTTAGTGATAAAAGGCTTCCGTCTGGACACTCTACCATAAAGGCCTGATTGGTTAAGTGCTGCACTGATGGTTGACCTTCTGGAAGGTTCTCGCATCTCATCCAAGGAACTCTGGATGTCTCTCACAGTGATCGTTGGGTCCATGGTTACCTGTCTGATCAAGGCCCTTCGTCCCCGACTTGTCAGTTTGGGTGGGCGGCCAGATCGAGGAAGAATGCTTGTGGTTCCAAATTTTTTCCATTTCAGGATGATGGATGCTACCATACTCTTGGGCACTTTCAGCGCAGCAGAAATGTTTTTGTACCCCTCCCCAGATCTGTGTCTTGACACAATCCTGTCTCTGAGGTCTGTGGACCATTCTTTTGACTTAATCGCTTGTTTTCACTCTGACATACACCATCAACTATGAGACATTATGTAGACAGGTTTCTGCCTTTTCTAATTATGTCTAATGAATTCAATTAGGCACAGGTGAACCCCAATCAAGTGAAGGAAGCATCTCAAGGACCATTGATAGAAGTTGATGCACCAGAGCTCAATTGCAAGTGTCATATCAAAGGGTCTGAATACTTATGTAAATTTAATATTTCAGACTTTTATTTTTTATAAATTCACAAAAACATACAAATAAACATATATACAATACATACAATAAATATACAATAAACACGGAAAACATTAGATTTTTTTGTGGAGTGTTGGAGTATTGTGTGTAGATTGATGAGAAACAAAAACAAATTGAATCCATTTCAAAATGAGTCTGGAATATAACAAAATGTGGAAAACTTGAAAGGGTCTGAATACTTTCTGGTTGCACTGTAATTTGAATTTCACTTTCTGAAATGATACAAAGAATATTGAACTTTTGTACAATATTAATTTTTTTAGATGTACCTGTATCAAAGATCAAGGTTTATGATAAATAAACCAATGTGTGTTCACTACTTCATGAAAAGAAACAGAACAAAACCTGAAGAGCAAATCAATAGAGCCATACATCCATTGTCTATTCCCATTGGCTCTTGCAGGAAAGGGAGGGGGTGGGGGTGTTTGCCTTTCTACAGCACTGCACCTTCAGTGGGTGAAGGAGGGGTGCACCCTGGACAAGTTGCCAGCACTGCCGAGACACACAGGACAGGCAACCACACACACACACACACACCTACACGCACACATGTGGCATGTTTATATTGATCTTTTTCTGTGCTTGTATATTGTAGGACAGAGATGTCAAACTCAAGCCAGTGTCCTGCAATTTTTGGATGTGTCCCAGTCCAGCTCACCTGAATCAAAAGTTTGAATTAGCTCCTCATGCACTCAAGTTTGATTCCAGCTAATAACCTAATTACGAGATTCAGGTGTGCTGACAGAGAGACACATATACATTTGTGTGACATCGACCCTAGAAGACTGGAGTTGACACCTGTGCTGTAGGCAAATGCTGTCATGATGTAGCATTGGGTGACGCTGAGTGGGACAAGCGCGCCCCAAAATACACACACACCGACAACATCTGCTTGTGCAATTCAGCAAATAGAAAAAAAGGAATACAGGTTTTCACAGTTCTTAAGTTACTGTCTGTTTATTATTATGCACTATAAGCATGTACAATGTGATGAAAATATTGGTTAAAATATTCTGTTGAGATAATGGCAGCTGGCTGTTACAGTGATATACATATACCTTGTTCTCAGTAATATATATGTTTCCTATAATGTTTATAATTTATTCATTTAATTGAATTTCTGGGCATGCATACAATTACTTAGGAATCTATCCTTAACCTACCATGGAAACCAAAATCCCTAAAGATATTGGGAACAGTTCAAATCGCATCAAAAAATTATTCATGGATTTAAATCCATCCTTAAGCTCCCTACACATTTTATTCTATAGTTTTTATTTACAACCCCCCCCCCCCTCAAAATCTTCAGAAAAGTAATAATTAAAAAAACATGCAAAGCAAGTTTGATAGTGGCTCTCAATCAGAAGCACGTAGTTTATTACATTAAAAGGACACTTTTCTGATTTGTCTTTGCAACACTTAAAAGACCCACAGGTGCAACAGGATTTGCTGCAGCTGAGCTGCATTTGCATATTCAATGCAATAAGGCACCTACAAGACTTGATTTTAACTGAAGATGACTCTTCTGACACTCAAATGCCAACATACATTTCTTTTTTTGGTCTTTGTACTTCATGTGTGAGTAATTGAATTACATGATATGTAAGTTTTATTTTTTAAGAACAAACACCTCAAAAATGAATCTCAGGAACACATTTTACAATTAAACTATTTATGCAAACGTGTGTAGATCTCTCTCGATTTCTGATTATAATTTTACCAGAGACAACTTAAGAATTTGTGTACATATATAAAAACTGATTAAAATAATCAGTAAAATCAATAATCAAATCATAAAAAAACCCTAAAGACAAAAAAACCACAAAACTATTTTATACACTACTCATTAAAAGAAGGGCATTTTTGCAAACTAGAAAATGATTGTTTGAAAGATTGTTAGTAAGACTATTTAGAAACCTAAAAACTATGAGAAATGTATGGTTGGGGCCTCATTCTTGTTCTAATATCTAACTTTAATCTATAAGGGAACATCAGGGAAGGGAGATGTCTTCAGAATCACCTTGGAATCATCCAACTGAGGCCCCGTTTACACGAAGGAAAAACGCAGATATTTTCCTGCGGTTTGGCCCCGAATTTACACGAAAACCCAGTTTTTATCACAGAAAACGATTATTTCTAAAAAGTCTGGCCAAAGCGGAGATTTGCGTTTTCTCCGTTTTAAGTGTTTGAGTGTGGACAGAAATAACTGGAGTTTTCAGCTCCGCAACGTCACTTTCCACTACAAAAATGCTCCGACATCACTTGTGGGACCTGTGTTTACACTCAGAAACAGCATTTATGCCCTCAGAGATGTGTTGGCATCATCGATTGTCCAAGCGCTTTTGCTTGCTTGTTTTTACAAGCTTAATTACTGCTCTATGTACAAGATAGAACATAGAAAGTTACTCTGAGTGGATAGGATTTGGGGGAACTACTGCCCCCTACAGGTTTAGCATGCCTATGAATGTGCTTAACAACACACATGCGGTTTGGTGTGGACGGAGATTTTTTTTTTTACGAGGTGGTTAAAAAATTTGTTTAAAAAAAACCCGGCTACGTGTGCACATAGCCTTAGTGAGCACCAGGACAGCTTTGGCAGAACCAAAATGGCAGAACTATCCATGAATCATTAGAAAATCTTTCTGGATCTCTAAATGAGAGAAACAATCAACATGTATACAACAACTATATATATATATATATATATATATATATATATATATATATATATATATATATATATATATATATATATATATATATATACAGAGAGACAGAGAGAGAGAGAAGGTATTGACTCAGGCAAAATACCCTCCTGGAGAAAAGAGTTAAGTGGGTCAGTAGTTCTGCTCCAGATTCTATGCGCAAAGATTGCTTCTATATGAATTCATGGTGAGCAGAGGTGCAGGTGTGTGTTTGCTATTCAGACAGAATATCAAGTCACTTCCACATTCTCTCAGCTGAATTGGTCACTGTGTGACAACATTTATGTAATTACTATAATTTTTACCAAATCTCACTGTAGTGCATGAAGCTTTTTCACACCTCCATTTGAAAGCACTTTGAAAGTGGGCCACCCCAAGGGTGTGAGAATCTCTTGCTAGTAAATGTATGTTTGTTTGAGCTTGTGTGTGTATATATATGTCCTGTGTTTGTAGCACACTGAGCCCAGGGACATTAGTGATGCCACCACTGTCCCAGTTTCTCACATCCATCCTAAAAAACATGTTGATTCATACAAACCGCCTCTTCCTCCTCAGCTACTCCAGTCCCTCCTATTCTCTTGGGATGGACTGAAGGATATGTACAACCACAGCAGACGTTCATCACCCTCAGCTATAGTGTTTGATTTTCCACTTTCCTTCATTTTTTCCCCTCATAGTACTGTTCTAAACCCTCTCTCTCCCAATTGTCTGCTTAGATGCCATTTGGAAACTAGCTAATAGAAACAGCTAGAGCATGCAAGCTTCTTATGTGCTATTTTATCTACTCAACTGCACTGTAAATGTAGCCTTTGGAGACCTATTTGGGCTGTATAAACACATTGTAGTAGCTGCAGAGAAAAATGCTCTAGTAGTGCAGCAGTTGGCCCTGCACTGACTTCACACTTTCAAATTTAGAAGTAGAGTAGAATTATAATGAAGCTTATTTGGGTAAATATACATTTAGAATATGTCTGAATACATTTCTAGAGTAAAATTATGAGCTTAAGTAGTAGCGATCTATTAGTTTATCTTCATGTCTTTGTGAAAACACATTGTTTGTATTTATCAAAGATTTCACCAGGATTAACAACAAAAACCATTATTGGATTTCCATATACACCAAAATCTTTTTTTCTCATCACAGCAAATAGAGAGTTGTTAGCACATTATTATTTTTAGTCCATTTGCTTATACTTCTTGAGAAAACCATTTTTTAGTTGGAGTTAGCATTTAAATCCAGGATGTTCTTTTATGGCACAGGTGTCAAACTCACAGATTGTGACAAAATCTTTGATGTGAGCTCGGTCATCGGCAACACTGGATTCATATTTATTTGCAGCTCCTGTAGACTCATGCTTAGAGACGGAAGTAGCTGTTGGATTGTTCTCTGGGACTCAGTAAGATGGTGGGCCATTAAAAACTGATGTATGAAATTGTCTCGCAACCCAGATACAATTCTATCGCAGGCTAAATATAACCTATCAGGCTTAAGGTCGACATGTCTGTCTTAGGAAACTTGACTTGTTTTGTACATCCAGCAACACATCTTAACAAACATTTACAGCTGTTTGTGTAATATGTAGATAAACACTTCAAAGTAGCCAAGCGTGGACCCAGATATAAAAACCATTATATAATTTTGTCACTTTTTTTAGAATAGCATTTTTTTTATCAAAAGGAAACCATTTTACAACAGCAAATCACCATCACACGTCCACCCCACCCTCCACCTCCCTAATATTAACCACTACCATGTCCCTCCCATTTAACCCCACCCTCAATAAACACATAAAACATAGTTAACACCATAACTATCAAATAAAAGTATAATAAAAAAGTACAAACATAAGCCAGTGAGTTAGAATTAAAGATAAAGAAATGAAATATATGTAAATATTACCACTTTTAAATTAAATAATCAGTAGGAATGCTTCTCTTTGATATCCTGGTATAAAATGAGCTTGGATTTTCTGTCTGAATGCTACTTTACAGTCATTATGTAATGAGGAAAAAGCTAATCAGAAAGTCATGGAAGACAGGTTGGTGGTAGGGGTTGTGAAGGTTGGCTGTTTGAGTAGAGAAGGTCTTCATGTAAGAGGCACTGTTTGACATTGAAATAAAGTTGTGACTGAGCAGTTTTGATTGAATGGGTTTTAAATTTAGCCAAACATATTCAAAACAAAAATTAAGACTTTGACAACACCTGGCTAATGTGTTGTAGGTTCAGATACATTCTGGAAAAAAATAAAAACAGCACACTCTTACAATTAAAATTTGACAGTGTCCCGATTCTCAAAATATGTTGCTCTTCTAGTCTAATCATTGTAAGAGGCACACAATATCAAATAAACAAATGAATGAGATAGGCACCAGCCCCCCCCCCCCGATGTAAGTGTTGATAGCACTTCTACATTGTGTGTATTACAAACGTTTAGAGACAACATAGAACATATGTGCAATAAAAAAATGCGATGTTTTTAAACTTCCTTAATGACAACAAAACATACAAAAGAAATTTGTGGGGGTTTCTTTATGCGTAACTGCAGGAAAATTGATTTCCATCAATTGTAGTCTGAAAGTATAACTTAGTGGAAATGTACAATGTGTTACTCATGGACAACTGCTATATAAATATCACTATGTCACAATTATTTCCTACTGATTGCCCAAAATGATGGAACAGAAACAATTTAAAAGTGATGTGGTGTGTCAGTGTTTCCAGTTAGCCTTTATTAGTCAACTTTGTCAACACAATACTTCAACTCGTGAAGCACTTCTCTTCTTCTTTAAGCTCAGAGTACTCACTTTTAAGGCCAAGGGCTTATAATAGCTTACACTTTCTTCATCAGACTGACTGTAGCTGGAAAGTGAGGGGGACTGATTTAATTTTGAAGAAAAATAGTGCCATATTTTATTATCTCAAGATTTTGTGCCAGAAGATCTCATTACACTCCTGCAAACATGTAAATGGCATTTTAGCCACTATCTAAAAATTCAAGCACGATCTGGGCGATTCAGTGGTTTATAATTCAATTGAACCAGTGATAGATTTTTATAATAAAGCCACCGGAAGAGATTTAAGAGGCATTTGATGCCAAGCTTTATTTCAGAATAAAGGAATGGGACTTAATGTGTATTTACTAAAGCACCACATTGCAACAGTCACAGTCAGTGATCAATAAATGGGTTTGCAGGCACATAAGAAAATCCAAACTGAAAGGTAGCTAACTAAAGTAGGTCACCTCAGGCATTAATGATGGAGATTGCTTTTCATAATAAGTACATATTGACAGATTGTGCAGGTGTGTACATGCCCATCCTGGTGTGTGCACCCATGGATTTTGGTATGCATATGCCTCTTTAGGCGCAAAAGCAGAATGCTGAACAGACAAAAATGTCCATCAGCAACAGACTCCAGGCCTTCAAGTATGACTAATCAACACAACACAGAGAAGTGTGTGTGTCTGTGTGTTTGGATAAATGTGGGTGCAGAGTGTGGGGAGATGGGGCTGATCGAAGCACGAATTGAGTGAAGAAACAAATTAGGATTGTGCTGCCGGTAAGGGTGTAGGTGAATGAGTTCAGCCGTCTAGGAAGAGAGAAAGACGCAGAGACAACAACAAAATATGTCAGAGAGAGGAAGAGATGATGGTCTGATGATACAAAGTAAGTAAGACGGAAATGACCAACTAGAAAAAGATTTAAAAAGAGAGACTGACAGGTGGGGGTGGGAGAAAGGCCAGGAAATGAGGAATGGAAACAGAGGCAGACTAAACTGACCCCAGGGCCCCTGACTCTGACTAAGAAACAAATATGAAGAAGGGCAAGAAGAAGAAGAAAGGATGAAGGCAGAGAAAAGAGGGCCTAATATAGGTCAAGATTAGGGAAGAAAGCTTACATGATTCTATGTTATGGACTGGTTAAATGAATAGTGATTTAATTACAAGGTTTATAATCTTGTTTACATTGTTTATGAGGTGTATTTTTTAACAACTTTTTTTCTGAACAACACATTTCTTTTCATTAAAATGTTTTAATTTTCAGATCAGATACACAAGATCAGATTCCTAAAAGGCTTAGCATGATTTTATTGTTTTTACTATTCAGCCTCCATTACGCACAGACACAGCAGTTTGCTCCTTGCGGAGTGTTAAGTCCACAGCATGAGAAATGTTCATAACTGTAGCTTATTAATCTGCTCAATGTGTGATGGCATAATGTGGATTCTCTGATCAGTCTGTTTGGATTTAATACAAAATGACTGAAAATGAACAACTGAATATGTTATTTAAAAAATTGATGAGTGATTACATCACTGATACAGAGAATTAGGAACTACTGGACCGGTTCTCAGTTCAGAGGAGTGGTAGTGCAATTAAATTTACAGATCAGAGTCAGGATCTTCACATTAATTTTAAAATCCTGCTCAGTAAATTATCAGCCGTCAATTTACTGAACATATAAACACATAACATACAGTTCACATTCATGCAAAAACTAGAGTTTGTTACTCACGACACCTTTCTTTGTAACCTTCAGGTTAAACTTGTTTCTGTTCTCTCAACCAAATTATTGTTTAAAAAAACCTGGCTTGCATGACAGACCAAGCAGAAAAGTTTGTTTAACTCAAATGCATTTACATAAAATTGTCAAACAAAAGAAGAAAAATAAAATCTCTAACACTGGTCAACTTAACGAGGCGGCAGCTTTCATGTCTGCCGTTAAACTTCACAAACAAACACAGCTGATTGATGCCAAATACAGGCTTATAATGTCAGGAAAATCAAACACAAAGGGTTTAACACAGATATATTCAGTAAAGTAAAGTTATTTACTCAAGTAATCAAGTCTTTTCCTGTTTTACAGACGAAGTTTGAGGCTTAATTAGCTTGTAAACTCGTCACACACATTTCCAAAAATAAGATATAACTAAAATAAATCTCACCAAAACCATCCTAGGTTAGATGTTTAAAGTTCTGGCGGTACCAGGAGATCAATGCTGACTGGAAAAGTTTTGCTTTTACCCGCAGAAGTCAAGTTTAAACTCTGTGTTTAGCTTCAGCTTCAAACCGCTTCTCCTCCCGTTTGTCTCTCACTCACCTGCTGCTGCCGTGGGGGGGTGCTTCACGTAGGCTACTCGGTTTGTTTCACGTACTTGTTTAAAAAGTACATGCATTTATCTAGACCTACTTATTGTCATTTCCTGTAGTTATTGTTATTATTTGTGAACCCGTTTATACATGAGGGTGATGTGGGTTACATCCTAGACAGCCTATAAAAACATGAATTTACCAGCAAAAGATGCACGGGCATCATTTCTTTGTTTTTTCTTCTTTCTTTTTTCAGCTCCAGATTCGTGTTGTCTCTTCTTATCTATTGGGGGTATTTATATAAATTAGATAAAAACATTTAATTTGCCCGAATTGTGAGTGATAGGTTACACAATTAAGAAAAAACAACGGTGGGCCTGTTAAAATTAATTTATGTATTATATACAATAGGCTAACGTAATAAGTTTCATGACATTTCTTTGGAAACCCTTTTTGGAGGCCCCCGCCAGGTACTTGTAGCCCTACGTGCTCTGCGTACTTTGTGTATGGACAGCGGTGGCCCTGCCCATCAGTCAAAATGACCGAAAACAAAAGATTGTAGTGCGGCCAAAGATACAGCTACTGATCTTAACAGAAATGTTGGAGCGTCAAGCCTGTTTGATGCAACATGAGGTGTACAATAGCATGCAGAAAGCTGAATTGTGTAGAATTAACATAACGTAATAAATATGAATAGAATATGAATACACTGTATTGATGTCACAGTGGGGACATTCATATGTTAAGGCCACACATGCATAAAATATAAAAAACTAAAACAATTACTTCTCATAATGCGCCACAAAGACAGGTGCCCGCCGAGACTAAAAAGGTAGATTTTTTTGTTTACTAGGTGGGATACAATTTGGTCACTTTCTCACCTGATTTGCTCTCCACCAGGGTTCGTTTGGAACCTCTCCAAAACCAGCTCTTCTGTTGGGTCTCAGTTCGCTTGTTCATCCTCAATGAGGGAGGAAATGAATTTGAGTTTGTTTAAAGCGAACTAAATGAGGCTGGTGTGAATACACACTAATATTATTTAATTATTTAATTTAACTTTTTAGTACTAACTCAGTTTGACATGTAATTACTGTGAAGCTGATAAAACACTTCAAACTCTGTACCAAGTTGAGCCAGCTCAGTAGAACATGACATTTTATTCTTACAAGGTCAGCCTTCTATCACCTGAACAAAACAAAGTTATAGAAAGAGGATCACACTCCTTTTCAAAATGAATTGAAAAAAAAGTGAATTGATATAAATGAAAGGACAAAAAATAATATTTTCAGTTCTGGTTTTCAGACTGGCCTATTAAAATTACTTAAGAAGTGCATCAATACAGAACCACTTTGACAATATCATATTAAAAAAGCTTTATTATGCATTATGTATTTTACTCAGGCTACAAGGTTAATACAGACAAGACCGAGGCAATGAAAATAAATGGGACAATCCCAGAAATATAAAACTGCAGAGTTAATTTAGATGGTCTAAAAATAGTACTGAATACATAGGAATTATCATTCCCACATATCTAGATAACCTGCTTAATAGAAATTACTATAAAATAATTCAGCATTTCAGAAATGACTTGGAGAAATGGAATACTCTCCCCCTGTCTCTGTTAGGCCGAGTTGAAAATATCTGTATTAATGTTTATTTCTTCAATATTTATTTCAGATGATACCAGTCCAGTTGAAATCCCGAAATTAACATTTAATAAGTAGGACAAAATTATTACAAAGATCATATGGGGGGAAAAAACAGACTAGAATTAGACTAGAAACCTTGCAGCAGCTTCCCAAGACAAGGCGGGGAATAAATCTATCTAATTTTGAATATTACTACTGGGCATGAATGCAAAATGATATACAGTTGTGGCCAAAAGTTTTGAGAATGACACAAATATTAGTTTTCACAAAGTTTGCTGCAAAACTACTTTTAGATCTTTGTTTCAGTTGTTTCTGTGATGTACTGAAATATATTTACAAGCACTTTATACGTTTCAAAGGCTTTTATTGACAATTGCATGACATTTATGCAAAGATTCAGTATTTGCAGTGTTGGCCCTTCTTTTTCAGGACCTCTATAATTCGACTGGGCATGCTCTCAATCAACTTCTGGGCCAAATCCTGACTGATAGCAACCCATTCTTTCATTATCACTTCTTGGAGTATGTCAGAATTAGTGGGTTTTTGTTTGTCCACCCGCCTCTTGAGGACTGACCACAAGTTCTCAATGGGATTAAGATCTGGGGAGTTTCCAGGCCATGGACCCAAAATTTCAACATTTTGGTCCCCAAGCCACTTAGTTATCACTTTTGCCTTATGGTACTGTGCTCCATCGTGCTGGAAAATGCATTGTTCTTCACCAAACTGTTGTTGGATTGTAGGAAGAAGTTGCTGTTGGAGGGTGTTTTGGTACCATTCTTTATTCATGGCTGTGTTTTTGGGAAAAATTGTAAGTGAGCCCACTCCCTTGGATGAGAAGCAATCCCACACATGAATGGTCTCAGGAGGCTTTACTGTTGGCATGACACAGGACTGATGGTAGCGCTCACCTTTTCTTCTGCGGACAAGCCTTTTTCCAGATGCCCCAAACAATCGGAAAGAGGCTTCATTGGAGAATATGACTTTGCCCCAGTCCTCAGCAGTCCAATCACCATACTTTCTGCAAAAAATCAATCTGTCCCTGATGGTTTTTTTTGGAGAGAAGTGGCTTCTTTGCTGCCCTTCTTGACACCAGGCCATCTTCCAAAAGTATTCGCCTCACTGTGCGTGCAGATGCGCTCACACCTGACTGCTGCCATTCCTGAGCAAGCTCTGCACTGGTGGCACTCCGATCCCGCAGCTGAATCCTCCTTAGGAGACGATCCTGGCGCTTGCTGGACTTTCTTGGACGCCCTAAAGCCTTCTTAACAAGAATTGAACCTCTTTCCTTGAAGTTCTTGATACTCCTACAAATTGTTGATTTAGGTGCAATTTTAGTAGCCACAATATCCTTGCCTGTGAAGCCATTTTTATGCAACGCAATGATGGCTGTACGCGTTTCTTTGCAGGTCACCATGGTTAACAATGGAAGAACAATGATTTCAAGCATCACCCTCCTTTTAACATGTCAAGTCTGCCATTCTAACCCAATCAGCCTGACATAATGATCTCCAGCCTTGTGCTCGTCAACATTCTCACCAGAGTTAACAAGACGATTACTGAAATGATCTCAGCAAGTCCTTTAATGACAGCAATGAAATGCAGTGGAATTTTCATGGCAAAGAAGGACTATGCAATTCATCTGATCACTGTTCATAACATTCTGGAGTATATGCAAATTGCTATTATAAAAACTTAAGCAGCAACTTTTCCAATTTCCAATATTTATGTCATTCTCAAAACTTTTGGCCACGACTGTACACATTTGCTGGTTCACCATAGATAAACGCAAGTTCCTGGAACCACTGCAAACACTACATTTCCCAGATACACCTGGAAAAAACATTGGCAATCTGGACAAAAAATCGAATAAAAATCTAAAACAAAATTTAGTCAGCACTGGGACTGTGAAAGCAAATTTAATCACGATCAAGCATATGCTCTATGAAAACCTTTTCCCCTAATAATTTGGACACTGGGTTTAAAAAGTGGATGCATTACTAACTGAATTATATCCAGCAATTATTGGAGCTGGGAAACTTTAAGACATTAGAACATTTGAAGAATTAATTTAATCTCCCCGGGACACATTCTTATAGATATTTACAGCTAAGGTCTTTTCTGATAACAAGTAAGAACTGGGGAAATGTTGCTTGTCCCACGCCAATTCAAGAGTTTCTAAAACAAACAAATAGGAAACAGAGACAAGATCATTAGAAAAATGTATTCTCATCGATAACTAAGCATAAGTCCTTGAGTATGAGGGAAAGGTGGGAGACAAAAAGAAGTCAAAGAAGTTTTCAAAGTAAACATTCTATTATGTCAATGTTGGGAAGGATTACAAACTGATTTGACTGCAAAGCCAAAATGTATATATTAGATATACTACTCACTGCGGCTCTAAAAAGAATAACCATCAGATGATTAAAACCAGATCCCCTTACTTATAATACATGGATCCAGAAAGTGTGGGAATTTTATTTGATGGGGCAAATTACATACTCACTTAGACTACAAAAATATGTTTTTGAGAAACAGTGGGGACCCATGTTACCCTTATTATTACAATGAAGTACACCATTTGTCCCTAAGAGCTCTCTCTCACCACACACACACACACACGCACACATCACATACTTATTTATTAACGGCATTGGGAGATCAAAAAAATTCTGCTTCCTTTCTTGCTTTCTTTGCTATGCTGTTAATGGACTTACATAAATTTTTTTTTTTTTTTTAAATGCATCACTGACTCGTCCAGGAGGAAACAAAAGAACCAAGAACAATATTCTAATTCTACAGAGCTCCTTAGGGGACACAGAGATTTTTTGTTCTATTGCATTCTAGATTTGCGCTGCTCTGGGTGGCTGCATGTTGGAGTGGCTCTGCTGGCTACATATTAAGTTTTGTTTTTTTGTACATTGGTTCCTCTTTTTTCTTAAAGAAGACAGCATTTTTTTTACCTGTATACTTTCTAGTTTTTGGTGCTGTGAAGCTGGAAGGATTTTTGCTGTAAATTTTTACCTTTTTGACAATTTGTTATGATGCGCAACCATGGCAACAATGTGGTTTTATGCAAATGTAAAGGATTCATACATGTCCAAACCAAGACCTCCTCTGGGACAATCAGATCACAATCTTGTTTTTCTCTGTTCAGAATATAAACCCCTTGTTCAGAGGCAACTTGTGACAAAACGAACTGTGAGAAAATGGTCACAGGAAGCTGAAGAAGCCCTGCAGGGTTGTTTTGCAACCACAGACTGGATGACTCTTTGCCAAGCACATGGAGAGGACATCAATGCCATGACTGAGTATGTGACTGACTATATAAACTTCTGTGTGGACAACATCATCCCCACCAGAACAGTGAGATGCTTCCCTAATAACAAACCCTGGATCACCAGTGACCTGAAGGAACTGCTAAACAAGAAAAAAAGAGCCTTCAGGGAGGGAGACAGGGAATTACTGAGGAGTATACAGAAGCAACTTAAGGTCAAGATCAGAGACAGCAAGGAGGCATACAGGAAGAAGCTGGAGAACAAACTACAGAGGAACAATATCCGAGATGTCTGGTCAGGAATGAGAAAGATCACAGGTTTTGAGGACAGGAAGGATTGGATAGATGGAAGTCTGGACAGAGCCAATGAACTGAACATATTCTTCAACAGGTTCAGTTCAGGAACTAGCTCAGCATCCCCCTCTCCTGTTCCCAGCCAAACAGACATCCCACTCTCCTCTGACCAACAGCTTTCCTGTTACACCTCGGATGTTTTATCCTTCACCTCAGCCATGGACTCTTCTAATTCCACAAGTTTGACTTCAACCAAGTCAGGAAATGCTGCTACCTCCTTTGCCTCCCCCTCCCACTTGTCTGTCTCCAAAAGTCAGGTGAAGAGGCAGCTGGAGAAACTGAACCGGAACAAGGCTGCAGGTCCAGATGGTGTCAGCGCCAGAGTCCTGAAGGCCTGTGCAGAGCAGCTCTGTGGGATTCTGCAGCCCATCTTCAACCTTAGCCTAACTCAGGAGAAGGTTCCAGTGTTGTGGAAGACATCCTGCCTTGTTCCAGTACCCAAAAGAACTCACCCATCAGTCATCAATGACTACAGACCCGTTGCCCTGACATCCCACATCATGAAGGTCCTGGAGAGACTCCTGTTGGCACCCCTGAGTAAGCAAACAAGAACGTATCAGGACCCACTGCAGTTTGATTATCGCTGTGGAGTTGAAGATGCCATCATCCACCTACTTCAACCAACCCACTGTCATCTGGACAAAGCAGGCAGCACTGTGAGGATCATGTTCTTTGATTTCTCTAGTGCATTTAACACAATTCAGCCTGATTTGCTTTGTCAGAAACTCCTGAAGACACAGGTGGAGCCCTCAACAATTGCCTGGATCAATGACTAACTGACCAACAGACCACAGTTTGTGAGACTGAAGAATTGTGTGTCAAAGCAGGTGGTCAGCAGCACAGGAGCACCACAGGGGACCGTACTCTCACCATTCCTTTTCACTCTGTACACCTCAGACTTCCAGTACAAATCAGAGACCTGTCATCTGCAGAAATACTCAGATGACTCTGCAATTGTCGGGTGTATCAGCGATGGACAAGAAGCTGAATACAGAGAGCTGGTGGACCGCTTTGTGACATGGTGTGGAAACAATCGTCTCACCTTGAATGTGAACAAAACAAAGGAGATGATTGTAGATTTCAGAAGAAACAGGGATAAGTCAAACACTGTTTCCATCATGGGAGAAGAAGTGGAGGTGGTTGAGGAATATAAATACCTTGGAGTTCACCTGGACAACAGACTGGACTGGAGGCGCAACAGTGAAGCCGTCTACAAGAAGGGACAGAGCAGACTGTACTTCTTGAGGAAGCTTAGGTCCTTCAAGGTTTGCAGCATGATGCTGCAGATCTTCTACAAGTCTGTTGTGGAGAGTGTAATCTCTCCAGCCGTCATCTGTTGGGGTAGCAGCATCAGAGCCAGGGATTTAAAAAGGCTAAACAACCTGATAAAGAAGGCTGGTTCTGTTCTCGGGACAACTGTGGAAAATCTGGAGATGATAATGCAAAGAAGGATTCTTCATAAAATCAAAAACATTATGGACAACCCTGAGCATCCTCTTCATGAGACAGTCATACAACTACAGAGCGTCTTCAGTCGGAGGCTTCTTCAGTTTCGCTGCAATACAGACCGCTACAGGAAATCCTTCCTGCCCACAACCATCATCATCTACACTTAATTTCCCTCTGGGATCAATAAAGTATTTTTGAATTGAATTGAATTGAATTCACTTGCAAAGCTTTTCCTTTCTCTCACAATAGCTTTTCATCCCTGCTCTAAAATATAAACATGACCAAAACTTTCAAAAAGAAAGAAAGAAAGAAAGAAAGAAAGAAAGAAAGAAAGAAAGAAAGAAAGAAAGAAAGAAAGAAAGAAAGAAAGAAAGAAAGAAAGAAAGAAAGAAAGAAAGAAAGAAAGAAAGAAAGAAAGAAAGAAAGAATCCAAACTACTTGGACTGTTTAAAATTATTTTCACGTGGGTCATCATACCGCCATCCGCTGACAGTTTTGGTTGTGAAGTCATCTTGGTAGTCTGATCGGTAAATACAGGACCCGTCTTCTTGTCCAGTCCCATCTATTAGTTATTTGTCCACCAAAATATATTAGAGAAACAAACATGAACATCCAGTTAATAGATTGATTTTCAAACAGTTTTCTGCACCAAATAATTAAGAATGTGTAAACAATTGTTCACCTAGGATTTGTAATGGTGTCCATTTGTGCAATTTTAAGATGACATTTGTTATCACTGTCACTGTATACAAAATACACCAGGGTGTATTTACAAATGTACTGTGAGGGAAAGGAAATTATTGTGAGAAATGCATTTGCACCCTGGATGTGCTTCCTTGCTGCTGCCAGCTCTGTCTGTTGCAAGGGGTGCATGGAGAGGTTCTGATTTCCTTGTGGCAGCCTTGGGCTTGGCTATTGAATCAAATGCATCAAATTTTGTAACCAATAACTTGGCAAAATGAATCAAGCTAATACCTGCTTCCAAATAAAGAACATTTCATTCATAATTTTGTCAATCCAAGCCCATAATGTTTAAATAAATTTTTCTTGGGTTGTGTGAATCTGCTCACACTCTAAAGTGTAGGTCCATATTGCCAGCTGTGCCTGTTTTAAGGGGTGCGTGCAGGGGTAGGGGGCGGTTTGCATGTAATAGTTCTGTTTTCTTCAACTTATATGTAAGTTGTGTTTTTGGTGAATGTATATATGTTTATATGAATAAATTCAGTATAGTTCTTACAACAGTATATACAGTAAAATGTTAAAGACAAACAAAGCAGGATTTTCATGTTACTGAAGCATCTACTTAAGCTGGTATAGCACTCGTTTCGGCAGTGTTCGGCATCACTGATCAGTGGCAAAAGGCGCTTAAAGCAGCAGAGAATAACTTTGCTCTGCGAGTGAGGCTGCTTGTAAGTAGGGTGTACACGATAATACAGGAGTAGATTACTAAATACATGTTGTCATAGTTGTCTTGTAGCAACTAACAAAGTGAAATGAGCGTGCTGTGTATGCACAGTGCAACTGTGCGACAAAAGATTACCTGTCCTTTCACTAACAGTCATGACAGCTGATATTTTTCTTGAGCTCATGGTAGAGGGGGACTCAGAATTTGGACCTCCAACTATCAAATTATGGCCAAGAATATGTATTTCTAAATTAGACTTGTTTGTGAAGGAAAATAGAGTCCTGAATTTGAAGTTACATAAAACATTTTATATGCATTTTTTCATCTCCATCATCCTTGCTGTACAGGTTTCAGATCCCCCTGGCACCCCTCCTCAAACACAGAAGTGGTTTGGCTTCGGTGAAAACTTCTGACTTTGAGGTTTTTGGACTGCTCCAACACTGCAGCTACAGACTGCTCAGTCTGCTACAGGCCGGGAGAAAACCCCCTCCAAAAAACGCAGGCTCATTCGGTCCCTCCGCTCTGGGTCAGGCTGTCTCTATCACTTTGATATATAGGAACGGCACCGTGACTGTCACCTAAGGAACACACGTCAAAGCGCAGGTACAGCTGACTTTTGGTTCACTCTCCGCCAACCTTCATCTAACGTTACCAGACACATCCTTATCACTGCACACAGGATCTGGGCTGTAGGTGAGCGATGAAATGAAGTTACTGTTGAAGAATCTCAGCTGCTAAAAGGTTCAGCCCATACTTTTTGCAGCTCACGTCAAAAATGTCACATAAACAGTAGATGTATATAACCAACTCAACCAACAATTTGGATCGCAGTAGGTATGGAGAGCCAGACCTGCCACAATCCAATAAAAATAAAATGTCCTAATATGGATATTTATACATGTGAAAATGTTAATTAAACTTGAAATGCGTTTGTCAAATCAATTAAGCTATTGTTATCTTAAGAATTAAGAAAATATATTATTTATATCTCTAAATTATTTGAAATTTGGAAAATTGTGTGCTGAAAATATCATGAATCTATTTTCTCCTGACTTGAAGTTGCAAACACCACTATAGAAAAGTAGAGTTAGTCCCTCTGAGCTGTGGTGATCTTTAAAGCAGTCTGCAGCTGAGTTGCTGTGGAGGTTAACCAGTCAGATACTAAGGTTTATTTAGTGAGAGTTAGCAGATTCTTGATGAATATCAATTATTGTAATTCAGGATGGTATGCTATAAGTTATGCTGTTATAAGTTGTTTTAAAACTTGTTCTATGTGCCCCTTTTTTACTTTGAGCACCTACCCCTCTAAAGATCTCTGCACGGCCCTGCTGCTTTGCCAGCAACTCTTCCAATTTTGCAAAGCCACTTGTTTGGCATCATCTGCTGATATCATTTTCTACTGAGTTACAACTAATCAGCATGAGTAAACCAGAAATCCCACACAGCAACTCTACCGGGCCATTTACGAGTATGTACCCCGAGGCTGGTACTCGTTTGGTTCTTGAAATGGCCCGGAAAGCGACCCTATTGGGCTGGCCTGTTGAAATAGAGACGTGTACACCATGAAGGTCCAGTAACAATCCTCAGAATTTCCCAAAGTGGAAGCACATGTGATGATACTTTAATGTTATTGTAGGTACTTACATCTGACAAACAAGTCTTATTAGAATGCATATTATAATTGATTGAATATGACTTTAAACACAAACCCAAGTGAAAAAAACAAAACACAAACTGCTGTGGATCATGACATCTTTTCAGAGTCTCTAGACTCACTGGAGTCATGTGAACAAAAATAGTTTGAATATTTAAAAAATGTATCATTTCAAGAAATATTCAAAGCCTGTCTTTTTTATAAGGCTAAAATGACTTTGAATGTTTTATTTCTAGACAACTAAGAAGAAACTTTGACATTTCTAATTAGCGTAGCCAAAAACAAAAATTATGTTGTTGACTTCGGAAACTGCATCTCTACCACAATGTTGATGGACTGAGAGTAAACACTCAGCTTTTCTTTTCCCTGGAGTATTTTTGTTTGTTTGTTTTTTACAGTATGCAGGTGTTTAAAGCTTAGAAAAAAAAACTATGAAACCCAAAAATTTCATACAAATATGTGCTGGCATTTCCCAACTGAATTTACATGAGGAGACATGGGAGAAAAGGGTCAGAAAAGGGGAGCAGACTGTCTGACTTAGTGAGAGTGAATTGTTGAATACTGGCAAGAGGCAGCAACGTATCACTTTAAGTACTTCACAAATTGGACGGACACTGGCTTTGAAACATTCTAAGAAACCTTGGAAGAAAGCAAAACAGAGGACTGAGGGCGTTGACTGTTATGTGTGCTGGAGTGAAAAGGTAACAGTCTCTTAAAGCCCAATTTCAGACAGCAACATGAACAATAATGACTCATTAAAAAGCTGGAGGAAGGGAGGGAAAAATAATGGACCAAGCAGAAAGGAGTCAAATCAGAATCCAAATTTAAAAAGGAGTGTTGCTGTATTTATCTCTTTTATCTGCTTCTTCCTGAGTGTCTCTGTACCTTTTCATCTTCCTTCTTGCTTGTCTGTCTATAGATACTGACTGTACTGTAGAATTAGCCGCTTGTTCTCCTCCCCCTCCATTTTGGTGAGCGAAACCAATTTAGTTTTTAATAGTGTTATGGGGTCATGAAGTCGAGTAATGAATTGTATTATTACATTATAGGTATACACTATAACAATGTCATCAGGATGTAATATGTATGTACAAGGCCCTCATAGTTACAGAATGTGACAAAGTGGACCTAAATGGAATTTAAGTAAATAGTTTAGTTCAAACGCGAGTCAGTTTGCATATGAATACATGTTTTATGCAAAAAGAAGAAAGGAGTCAAATCAGCTTCTTTTTTTTCTTTTTTTTACAAACAGTTGATTCAGCAAAATGACTTTTGTCAGATAAATGCTTCAGTGAAGCAAAAATTAATTCAGAAAACATAAGCACACTTGGGTATATGTGCCAAAGGGATCCTCAGTGCTTTAAGTGCTCTCTCTCATGTGGACACTAATGTGAAAAATGTCTTACATGTCAAAAATAAAGCCTTGGTAAGCAGAGTAAACAGCCAAAGATCCACCTTGTCTGTTCTGAAACAAATATACTCACACATGTGAAGGCCCCAATACATTTGCACAACCTAGTCGACATCAACATCTTTACTCGGTGGTCCTGAATCAGCAAGAAGCTATTTACACAGTGGTTAAAATGTTATATTTTCCGCTTTTCAATCCTCAGGAGTCACAGGGAAAAACATCTGTAAATACACCCCCGCAAAAAAGAAATTAAACAAAATAAAAAGGCGTTAGTTGTTAGTAGTTATTTAAAATGAGGTTCTGTGATGTTATGATACCTGTAGGTCAAAGTTCTACATTACACTGTAAACTTGTTAAAAAAGACAATACATCCTCAGAGTAGTGGAATCGTAGTCTGTTAATATCTGGTAACATGGCATTGTAGTCTCCTGATACGAACATTTGATTTTGAGTTAGCCCTATATTGCAAAAGTTGGCCAAAAAGGACCATGAACATTGGACTAGTTTATTAGCCTTCCACCACTTGGTGAATGTAATTACTTTTTTAAAGACCTTGATATGACTTCTTTCTACTAAAGGTAATGGAACCATTACCAAAAACAACATCCCAGAACCTCAATTGAAGAGTAATCTGAATTTGCTTAGTTATGTTCTATTTAGTGTTACAGTTCTTCTTTTGTGTTTCTTTCTGTTTAGCCAAACTCTACCACAAGTTTCACTCAAATTTCTCAGCATCTTAAGTGCTTGTTTAATAGTTATTTAATGAATAACTCTCACCTGTTTCTCATCCCAGTATCCCTCTGCCCAGTGGCATCATCAGCCGGTTTTGCCGGGACTTCAGTCCCGAATGTTTTCAGTCTGTTGTTTCACTCAATGGTCACTGGCTTACCACTCCCTCAATAACTCACAAAGGGCCAGGTGTGCTCTACTCTGATCAGTGCTGTCGCTGACTTGACTCGGTTTGAGGTTACAGTCAGTTATGGCAAGTCTTCAGTATCAACAGTAAGGCGTGTATTAGCACCTTATTAAGGTATTAACGTCCAAGGCATATGTTAACGTCTTGCCATACCAAGGCTTGCCATAGTCAGTATGACGCTATCTTGGGCACATGGCCCCTCCATTCTCCTAACGAGACAAATGCATGTGCAGAAAACTGCATGGCACCAAACCAGAAGATATATTACGATTAGCAAGATTTCTAAGAATAACAGAAATCAATGGATCATAAAAAAAATTATGTAAGAAAACTGTTGTAATTCCTTAGCTTTTTCTAGAGAGAGGCCAAGGTTAAGAATTTATCTTTGTAAAATGAAGTGATTCACAAATGAAAACACTGGCTTATGTATAATTTTCTTTAGCTGTCCTGTTGGTAGCAAACTAGTTATCCTTAGTAAGCACATTGACTAAGGACATTCATGAAAAATTACTAATACAAAAACAACAAAACACCTTTGTAATTACAGAGCACAGTCCAAAAAAGAAAAGATTTAATTTCAAACTTGATGTGGGAAACACTATTATAGCAATGTTGACAATAAAATTAGATTGATTTTGTTATTTTCTGTTGATATATACAGTAGTCGAGTTGTAAAAAAATTTCAAGGGGGATGGTCATTCTTTTCGCCTGTTAAAAAAATCTGGATTTTAATTTAAAAAAAGGTGATATATAGAGTATTTTGTATCGCCGAATTGGCCAGAATGTTAGGGGACTACAACTGAATAGCCTGCATTAGAATTAAACAAGATCGAGTGAAATGGAGGCTTTATATATCTGTGAGGCAAAGCCGATACCAGCACCTTGCAAAGAAGCCTTAGCAAATAATTGCAGTGCAGAATATGTTTTTTCGTGCAAACTAAGCCTATACAAAACAAAGTATTGGATTAATTTAACATGAAAGACCAAACAAAATTAGTCATTCCTATTTTATTCATTACAACCCTCACTAAATTCACATGCTCATAGTTTCCAAACACTTTGGTAATCATGTTTTTTTCTACAGCTTTTCTTGCTCTTGTTCACATTCGTCCTGATTATGGCTAAATGTCGGCACTGTCAGATGAGCTCTGACAAGCTGATTATTTTTCCTAGGCCGATTATGGCTGGATGTGTAAAAAGAGTCGACATCTAGTGCAAGTTCAGCAAGCCACATGCATGTCTTGACTGAATGACAAGTCATGTATTTTAGCAAGCTAATTAACAAGAAAGATGTGGGGGGTCGCCTATTCATCTTAGTTAGTTTGGAGGGTAGCATCCTGGGATCTGTGCGTACACCTGGGGCGAGTCGGGTGGTCTTTAGATAACAATAAGCAGGCTAGATTAATTATTGAGATTAATAGCTCACCTGTATTTTTTTTCTTTGAAAAAAAAATCCCGGACATCCCGCTGACCAGCCACTCGTTTGGGCATGTTTGCACTTCTGTAATGCAATGTAATTGCACTTTACCCCGAAAATATCTTTAGAAATGAATCTCATTCCGACCTCTGGCATCTACAAACTGTATACTTCATAAAATCTGTACGTTCACACTTAGTTCAAAAGTAAAAGTTCTCCTTCTCTAATAGCGCAGTTTTTTTATGATCGATGTTTTAATTCGGGACTAGTTTGTTTTCGCTGTAGTGAGAAAGGAGTGATACGGCTGCTACGTACCCGTTTTAGACCAATGCGGTGGCAGAGTTTAACCGACGTGATGACGTACGAGGATATGGACACAGCTAAGGTCATGATGAAAACTTCTTTAAAACTTTTACAAAACCGGGTAAAAGCATGTAGGCCTATGTAAAATGTGTTATATGCATTAAACTTCCATGAAGCATGAACAAGACATGGATTTCATGTTAAATCCATCTCTTGGTCTAAAACGGGTACGTAGCAGCCGTATCACTCCTTTCTCACTACGGTGAAAACAAACTAGTCCCGAATTATAATGTCGATCATAAAAAAAACTATGCTATTACAGAAGGAGAACTTTTACTTTTGAACTCAGTGCAAACGTATAGATTTTATGAAGTAAACAGTTTTTGTAGATGCCAGAGGTCGGAACAAGATGAAACTAAAGCTGGGTTCACCTGGCCTACTCTCAGGCAAAAACAATGTTGCATCATTGCGTTTCGTGCCCCTGTCCCCTGACTTTATTAGACTGTTTATTTTCGTTCAACATGCGGAGACCTAACATTTTCTGATGATGAAATTATTTCATATAGGCTAAGCCTATTTATGATTTATATTTCCATACAATATTTACTGTAAAATGGAAGGGATGGAGATGGAGGATGGGACCTTTACTGGTGGGACTTAATATGTCGGATTTCTTTCCAAGGGGAGCAGGCGTCCCCTCCGCTCCCCCTCAACTCCCCTCAACTCGACTACTGTATATATATATATATATATATATATATATATATATATATATATATATATATATATATATATATATATATATATAGAGAGAGAGAGAGAGAGAGAGAGAGAGAGAGAGAGAGAGAAATTATAGCTTTGATAATTTCTTTAACTCCTGTTCCTCCTGCAGACAGTATTCCCCATTTGAGAACTGCTGCTTTAGACAGGAAGGCTGAATGCTTCCATTGTTGTTGAACTTGTTGATTTGGTTTAATTGTCTGCTTGTTTGTATAACATTTTTGTTTTACTGTATGTGCAACTTGTTTTCTGTTGTTTTCTTGCACACTTTGGTTTAATTATTTTGTAGAAGGAAGTAAATATGAGCTCCAGACAGAGGAGCTAGCAGCAGCAGGGCTGTTCCAATCAAACATAGAAATTGTTCAATTATTTAAGTAGAATTTTTTGTGCTAGAGATTGTTAACCAAGCAAACACTTTTGTAATACTCTTTATGCATAATGGCTTGATGTAGCCAAGTTGTTTGCATAGGGATAGTTTGTGTTTTGTATTATTAGTTTACATTAATCATACTTTGCACACTTAATCCTGATGTGTCATGCTACCATAATCACCCTCTCCTCATCATTGTCCTCACCTGTGTCTCTCCAATCATCCACACCTGATCCTCCTCACCTCCTGCCTTTAAAACCCGTCACTTCCACTTATGTCAATACATTTGAATTATATTTGAAACAGCATTTATCAAAATAATACATCTGACTGTTATTGTGTGTGAATATGTGTGTACATGCACGTATACTGTATGTTTTTTAACATTTTTTGTTAATGTACATATTTTCCAGGACCCCAGGAAGAATAGCTGCAGCATGGCGGTAGCTAATGGGGGATCTTTTCAATAAAACTAAAACTAAACTTCCCTTCACCCAGCGCAGGATCATTGTGTAGATGTCCCCATGGTGTGTTGTCCTGCTGTTTCCCGTCCTGCCTCTCCATTCCTGCCATCACCATCATCATCACTGCCTCCACAAACAGCACCTCAATAAACAACCTTGCACTTTCAACTGGCGTCTGCGTTTGGGTCCATACACCACACCACATTTCCCTGACATGACGTCATGATTTTGTAGAGGGTATGAGAGATGATATAAAGAGAGAAGCTGTAGTTGCAGCTCTAGCAGAAGCACCAGCATCATCATGTGAACTGGTAACAATTAAGCATTCTAACATTGTGTATAGATAATCAGAAAAGGTAATTGTCATAATACCTATCAAAATATAGATAGAAGCTAATTCAAAACACGTCAATAACAGTGCACCATTGAAGACATAAATTAAATAAGTAAAGCTTTGCTTTACCTTATTTGCTCATTTACCATTTTGGCATGTTTGAAAGAGCCAAACAGGCTATCCAAGACAGTACATATAATGAGAGAAGACCAAGTGATGAGAGGGAGAAGAGCTGAGACAACAGCTAGAGATAAAGTCAGAGAGAGACAGCAATAAGTAAATAGTAAATGAATGATAGTATGTGCACTGTGTTTGTGAGCAATCTAATTCTAAATAATAACAATTGGGGAGTGGTCTGGTGGAAGGAGAGAGAAGGAAAAAGCAAAGACAAATGGGAAAAAGAAAGGGACATTCAAGTAATGAAGAGAAAAGGGAGACCAACAAAAGCAAGTGAAGAAAGATTGATCAAACTAAATTATTGTTTGGTTTTGCTATTTTAAGATGTCATTTCCCAAAATACTAAACACTGAATATTAAATTGAACATTAGATATAAAATTATAAGCCATTGTATTTTAGATGACACATTACACTGTTTTGACATGCATGCATTGAAAATAAATCATAATTTAGGCACCTTACTATGTATGCTATAGTGTATAATCCATCGTAACATTTTTTTTTCTTCATTTTTACAAAAACATCTAATCTTGTCTGGGTTAAGCCAAGGGACCCCTTAAATTCTGGAGACGCCCCTGCCTCTGCCCAGTGTTGTGATTGCATTTCTCATAAGATGAACTGAACAGACTTTTGGATGTCTGGGAGCTATTTCAAAGATGGACTGAGCAGACCACATTTCCCAGCAATCCTAGCAGTGACCCCCAACACACTCCTATTGGTCCGTGACCACCCAGGGTGACATCAGCGATGACCTCACGACCAAAGGGGGCTATAAGAGAAGTCGCACCCATTTTGAATTGTTCTCCAGCTGGAAGTTCTTGGATGAACTACTGCTGAACAGAGGACATCTCACCGGTGAAGATTCTCTTTTGTTCTGACCCGCTGGACCGGGGAAGAACTCGCTTCGAAGTGCTCATACGGTTTGTGTATCTCGTGTGAGCTATATCAGAACTGTTCCCAGACAGTTCCTTAGACGTCGACCTACAGGCCATCCAGCCTGCCTTTGGGCCACACGGTCCTTAAAATCCTGTACAGGTTTTTTTTATAACTCTTCCTTTTCTTGCTCAACTACGGACACAATTCACTCTCCTCCTAGTGGACTGGACCTCCTCCAAAGCAAAGTAGGACTGAACCGGTTCATTTATACTAATAATGTGTCTGGGCATAGATAAACAGAGAAAATAGAGTTTTAACGAGTTAGATCTCGTTCATTGTTGGTTAAAGTGTTTTTAAGCGCTGTACCTGTTTGCTCATTTTTGCGTCGTCGCACGTATAAGTCTGAGCTGTGAAATTGCTGTCTTTGAAACTGTCTGTTTTATCCTGAGCAGATCACGCCTTTCTTTTTTCCTTCGTCTTGTTTTCCCTCTCTCTCCCTCCCTGATAACTCCATTGGCGGGCTCGGTCCGGCCTGCGTTAGCTGGTCTTAGCTGAAAAGTTTAACTCCATTGTTCTTTAGTCTGTCGCTAAAGCAGAGGCCTACCACATGGACGCTTCCCCCATGTGCTCCTTTAGCCAAAGCTAGTTTTATGACTCTTTCTTAGACTCCATGTGCTCCCCTCCATCTTGGCACAGAGCTGAGATTTATGACTTTGTCTCCTAGGCTATCTGTGATTTTAACCCCCTGGAGTGAGGGCCCCCCTCCTTTTCTGACCCGAACCTCAGCTGTCTCACTGATTTCATTTCATGTTAATTGTGTTTAATGTTCACCTATTATTATTGTCTAAGATCTGTAGTAATTTTTGCATGCTTTAGAATAGATGGGATTTTCTATTTCCTAAATAAAGTCCCCTTATCTTAAAGAGAAGTTGTCTGGGATTACTTGGAGTGATGCATACAATTAATGTCCACAGCGTTAGAACTTATTCCTTCATCTATTGTTTAATTATCTGAGACTGAACAATTTGGCTATATATATATATTTAAATGTTCCTGGAATCCAACAGGATGGTGCCCCTAAACTTGGTAATTTTTACAAAAAATTATTAATCTTATTAATAATTGCCCTAAGCAATTATTAATAATTATTCATAGCCAAATCCTACCTATCTGCGGCACAACACCAGTATATGTTCTGCCCACCATCATTCATTCGTAGCAAAATCTTACTGTTGTATGTTCCTGTCAATGCCACTGTTTTGTATTTTGTTTCTCTGGTCTTTATTCAACTCCTGGTTTTGCACCCTATCTACCTATTTAGCTGCCAGCATTTGGTTGCTCTGAGTAAGCTAAACAGACTGAAAGATCCAGCTTAAAATAAACCTAATAGCAGCCAAGGAAGCTCACATTAAAGAGCGGCTTCAAAAGATAAGGAAAAACATGCCAAGGGATCTGGAGCTTTTATTGTCACTCATGATTGTACAATAGGAGAGGAAAATATATTTATGGGCCTTTAGAACTGGTCTTTAAGATGTGGAAACGTACTGTAGTCCTCACTCAAATTCCTCTGATGTTCCCCATCCTGTTCTTCAAAACAGACTGGAATCTAACACTTATCTTGAATTCCAGCCAGAACTTTCAATTCAGTTTATTTCTATTGTGCAAATTCATAACAGATGTCATCTCAAGGCACCTTACAAGAAAAGTCATTTCAATTCATTTGTACATACATTTCAATCAGTTTAAAAGTTTTATATTTAGGTAATCCTAGCAGATTGCATTGAGTCATTGAGTTGCAGCATTCACTTCTCCTGAACTAACATATAGCGACAGTAGATAGTTGCCTGTGTTGTGTTGTTGACTTCACAGCAGTCCCTGATACATAGCAATGATGTAGTGACAGTGGAGAGAAAAAACTCCCCTTTAAAAGGAAGAAACTTGCAGTGTGAGAGTGAAGTGCTCTGTTAGGAACATAGGGAACAATCAGATCTCCAATGTATATTGGAGCTTGATTATTAAACGCTTTATATGCAGGGGCGGAAATCCCATTTCATTTTTTGGGGGGATAATAAACTATAAATTTCAAAGAATAATTTTTTAGGGGGACATGAAAAACATAGCCCTCTCCGGCTTCTTTGCAACTTGCCTTACAGGATGGGCCTTCAGCATGTTAAATAATGTTATGGAACATTACATAGTAGTAGCGGTCACATTGAACTGTATTAGTCCATATTCTACCTGTGTACAGTTTTTCTATGTGCAACCAGCAATATCAACAATAGTATTAGGTGGAAGCTGGCATTGATGCACTTTTATGATCACATCTAAGAACTTTTACTTTTACTAGCAGAGCAACAACTGTTTAGATCAGGTGTGGACAGATGTGAAGCCTAAAGGTACAGTACTTCAACATCTCTGTAATATTTTCACAATAAAGAGAGAAGACACCATCTAAAAAAATAAAATGTGAGTGTACAGTGTCCTTTCTTGTGTGTCTTGGTGTGCAAGTGAGAGTATATGTGAGTAAGACTATCTGTGTATTTCTGTGTATTTGTCAGGTTGGATCTTGGGCTGCCTTCTCCCCTGGCGTATCTCAGGCCCCCCACCAAATGAGGGTTGGGGTTAGGGTTTTCCCTCTACTCCCTGCCAGTGGCTGATGTATCTGCCCGCTGGTGTGTTGGTGGTTCTCGGTACACAGGGCTGGGGGCTTGGGGGGCATGCTGGTTCAACCATGGGGCCAGCCTGGCCGGGCCTGGGTAACTCAGGGTATTGGTCAGCCAGTGTGCCAGCTCAATGTTCTCCTTTTGGCGAAAGCGCCTACATGTGCTGCCGGGGTGGCGGAAGCACATGTAGGCCATCGGCTGGCCGTGTCCCCCGTCGATCGTTCCCTGGTCATGGGTGGGGCGCCCTCTCGTCTCCGGGCCCATAGCTGGATCCACCCAGGCATGGCCTTCTACCGGTGGAGCCTGTGGGCTGTGTCCCCCCGGGGACCCTTCATTGTCGCTGTTTATGTTGCCCCGGGGCTCTCCTGTTCCTCTCTTGGGGGGTGTGGTCAGCCCTGGGTTGGTCTGCCTGGGGGTGCTCTGGGGGTCCTTTGGATGCCTATGGCTTCAATCTCCTTCATGTCTGCATCAATTCCTGGGAGGCGAAATGATTGCTCCTCACACCAGCTATTGAACAGAAACCGTATATGCACCATCATGCTCACACACGTGCCCGCACACACGCACGCACAAGTGTGGGGATTCTGGTGTTTACAGATGCATTCTTGGGCTTAGGTTACCATTACTAAAACTTGTAATAATCGGTACCATGAGCTTTCTGGCAATTTCTAATAAAGATTTCTTGCACATATATATCCATCCATCCATCCATTTTCTTCCGCTTATCCGGGGTCGGATCGCGGGGGCAGCAGCTTAAGCAAGGACGCCCAGACTTCCCTCTCCCCAGCCACTTGTTCCAGCTCCTCGGGAGTAATCCCAAGGTGCTCCCAGGCAAGCCGAGAAACATAGTCCCTCCAGCGTGTCCTGGGCCTTCCCCTGGGCCTCCTCCCGGTGGGACGTGCCCGAAACACCTCACCAGGGAGGCGTCCAGGAGGCATCCTGACCAGATGCCCGAGCCACCTCAACTGACTCCTCTCGATGTGAAGGCGCTCCCAGGCCAGCCAAGAAACATAGTCCCTCCAGCGTGTAGTCCGCTCCCAGGCCAGCCGAGAAACATAGTCCCTCCAGCATGTCCTGGGCTTTCCCCTGGGCCTCCTCCCGGTGGGACGTGCCCGAAACACCTCACCAGGGAGGCGTCCAGGAGGCATCCTGACCAGATGCCCGAGCCACCTCAACTGACTCCTCTCGATGTGGAGGAGCAGCGGCTCTACTCTGAGCCCCCTCCGGATGACTGAGCTTCTCACCCTATCTCTAAGGGAGAGCCCAGACACTCTACGGAGGAAACTCATTTCAGCCGCTTGTATCCGTGATCTCGTTCTTTCGGTCACCACCCAGAGTTCGTGACCATAGATGAGGGTAGGAACGTAGATCGACCGGTAAATCAAGAGCTTCGCCTTTCGGCTCAGCTCTCTCTTCACCCCGACAGACCGGTACAGCGCCCGCATAACTGCAGATGCCCTACCAATCCGTCTATCGATCTCCCGCTCCATTTTTCCCTCATTCGTGAACAAGACCCCCAGATACTTAACCCGTTGAAATTCCGAGGATATTCCCCCCTTGGGGAAGGACCTCATCCCCGACCCGGAGAAGGCACCCCACCCTTTTCCGGCTCAAGACCATGGCCTCGGATTTGGAGATGCTGATTCTCATCCCAGCTGCTTCACACTCGGCTGCGAACCGCTCCCGCGAAAGCCGTACATCACGTTCCGATGAAGCCAACAGGACCACGTCATCTGCAAAAAGCAGAGACCCGATCCTGAGGCCACCGAAACGGATCCCCTCAACACCTTGGCTGCGCCTAGAAATCGGTGACAAAGGGCAACCTTGGCGGAGTCCAACTCTCACTGGAAAAAAGCCTGACTTACTGCCGGTAATGTGAACCAATTTCTGGCACCGGACGTATAGGGACCTAACAGCCCATATCAAGGGGCCCGGTACCCCATACTCCCGGAGCCCCCCCCACAGGGCCCCACAGGGCCCCCCGAGGGACACGGTCGAACGCCTTCTCCAAGTCCACAAAACACATGTAGACTGGTTGGGCGAACTCCCATGCACCCTCCAGGACCCTGCTGAGGGTGTAGAGCTGGTCCAGTGTTACACGGACAGGACGAAAACCACATTGTTCCTCCTGGATCCGAGGTTCGACTATCCGTCGGACCCTCCTCTCCAGAACCCCTGAATAGACCTTACCAGGGAGGCTCAGAAGTGTGATCCCCCTGTAGTTGGAACACACTCTGTGGTCCCCCTTTTTAAACAGGGGGACCACCACCACGGTCTGCCAATCCAAGGGAACTGCCCCCGATGTCCACGCAATATTGCAGAGCCGCGTTAACCAACACAGCCCCACAACATCCAGGGCCCTGAGGAACTCCGTCCGAATCTCGTCCACCCCTGGAGCCCTGCCACCGAGGAGCTTTTTAATGACCTCGGTGACCTCAGCACCAGAGATTGGAGAGCCCGACCCAAAGTCCCCAAACCCTGCTTCCAGATTGGAAGGCGTGCCGGTGGGATTGAGGAGGTCTTCGAAGTATTCTATCCACCGACCCAAAACGTCCCTCGTCGAGGTCAGCAGCACACCATCCCATCTGTAAACAGTGTTGGTGGCAGACCGCTCCCCCCGAGACGCCGGATGATGGACCAGAATCGCTTCAAAGCCGTACGGAGGTCGTTCTCCATGGCCTCTCCAAACTCCTCCCATGCCCGAGTTTTTGCCTCCGCGACCATCCGAGCCGCACTCCTCTTGGCCTGCCGGTACCTATCAGCTGCTTCAGGGGTCCCACAAGCCAAAAAGACCCGATAGGACTCCTTCTTCAGCCTGACAGCATCCCTTACTGCCGGTGTCCACCAGCGGGTTCGGGGGTTGCCGCCGCGACAGGCACCGACCACCTTGCAGCCACAGCTCCGGTCAGCCACCTCGACAATGGAGGCACTCGGACTCAATGTCCCCCGCCTCCCACATATATATATATATATATATATATATATATATATATATATATATATATATATATATATATATATATATATATATATATATATATAGTACTAAAAAGCCGTAATGCTCCACTTGTAAAAAGTAAATCTGTTGGGCTTTTACTTGGTACTCTGACAACAATTCTGAGCGCCACACTGCCAGACTGGACGTGTAATTTTTTTTTTTTATTAAATAATAAAATTTCATGATGAAATGTGACTAAGTCACATGATGTGGGAGCTATGAAAGAAATCCACAAATTTTCCATCAAAATATAAATATAAATATATATATTCAATCTGAAAAGTTATCTGTATAGTCTAGTACAATAATCCTGGAGGGAACATGAAGTGAAAGCTGCTGCTGCTGGTGCTGGTAGTCTGAGGATTTCTTATTTTCAGCTTAAAGTAACCAGGTTTAAAGTAATGTTTTCTGTCCTAATCTGTTTTTTAAAGACGGAGTAATGGAGCATTTTAAATAAAATGAAAGGATGAGCATCTGATTCAACATAGCTGTGGGTGAGTGAAATCTCTTTTTAGTCCTCTTACAAGTTTAATTTATCTGGTTGAATTGGTTAAAACATATGTAACGGTACATCTACAGTGCTGGAGTTAATGTTTAAACAGCCAGAAAAGCACCTTTTAGCTGTTTAAAATAAAATAGCATGTTCGAGGAGCCATGTTGAGACAAAGCCCAGGTACAAACATGCCCAGACAAAATCTAGACTGTTAAAGGGACTTGTTCAGACATGTTCTGATGACACAGAGGGGATAGATTCAAACCATAGGGGGCACTATTTATACAATAGGCTGTAATACTATTTATTGGACCACTAGAGGGCGCCATTTATACAAATGTGTGTAATATTAATTTTGAACCACTATGGGCACTATTTATACATTTTGGTGTAATACCATTTATTGGACCAGTAGAGGGAATAATTTATACAATTGTATGTAATACTATTTTTGAACCACTAGAGCCATTTATACAACTGGGTGTAATGTTAAATTTGAACCACTAGGGGCGTTGCGTGGCGCAGTGGCTTAGGACGGGCCCCCCATGTTCAGAGGCCTTAGCCCTCGATGTGGCTGTCCCAGGTTCAACTCCGGCCAGAGGACATTTGCAGAGTGTCTCTACCCCCACTTCTCTCCCCCTTCTGTAACCTGTCCACTGTCAATAAAGGCCACTGTGCCCACAAAACCTTTGAAAAAAGAAGAAGAAAAAAATTGAGCCACTAGAGGTAGCCATGTGTACGTTAAGGTGTAATACTATTTCTGGACCACTAGAGGAAGTTATTTATACTATAGGGTGTAATACTATTTATTGGACTACTAGAGGGAGCCATTTATACATTTTTGTGCAATATTAATTTCGAACCACTAGGGGCACAACATATAGAACAGGGTACAGTATCTGACATTGAATCCTAGGGGGCACAGTAGAACCTGGAAGGGGCCGTACCCGGAAACGGAAGAGGTTGAACCGTAACCGGAAGGGCGGGGCCAATTCTGACAGGTGGACCTATTTTGCATTTTGACTATCTCTGAGTTGATTCATTTATACTGACATAATCCTCCTCCTGCAGCCAGGTTTCTGAGACAAAACAAATCAATTTGATTATCACAAATCAAGTAAAACGTTTTTGAAGAGAGAGATCTTATGTTTAGTAAACCACATTTAATTGTGTTATTTTTCTGTCAAAGTCGATTTTCATGATTTGCTCTTGTTAGGTTAACCTTTAATCCATTTGATTTTGGCCATGGGCAAGACACTGTCTCGATAGGGCAATGGGTGGGTAACAGTACAGAAGCTGCAGAGAGGTGAGTTACACTACAACTTCCTGGTCTGGACCCTTGGTTTTCAGTGTTTTGTAAGATTCCTGGTAAGATTCCTGGTAAGATTCCTAGAAAGGAGTGGGATGGATGCCATCTCTCCGGATCAGACCAGGTTTTTCCCAAAATGTTTGTCAGAGCATTTAACTATAGTCACTGGTGTCTCTAATGGCACGTTTCTGTCTATATAGCTCTGGGAGTTGACGTCACTTCACCCAGCATGCAACAGTTCAAATCGAATGGGCGCCATTGTGGCAGCCAGTCTCCCGGCAGTTGTTATTATTTGCAGCTTACCCAAACTTAGAAATGGTAAATATGGTGGATACCTGTTGTGCCCCAGGATGCCATAAGAGAAGAGATAAGGGAAGAGCGTTCTATAGGATTTTCAAGGATCCAGAACGCAGAAAACAATGGATCATTGCCATGAAACGCGCTAACGATCAGGCAAAAATGAAGCCATTTTATTTAGTCTTTGGGAGTGATTCACCTGTAATTCAGATTTTATACTATTTGTTTGATAACTGCTCTTGCCTACTGCCCGTTGCTCATGGTAGCTAAAATCACAACAGGTCTCCACTTACCTCCCACTGAAAACAACACAATCCTTTGCAGGAAGATTCCAGATCTGGATCCCAATAACAAACCCCGATTGTGTCCATTTATATCCCTCCAGACTTTTATATGCTTTAAGCGATGCTCCGGAGTAGGACAAGGAAAAATTGATCAGGAAATTGTATATGTCAGGGCATAGGCGTCATTTTAGCAGGGGACATGTCCATAGCAATATTTATGATTGACGGTTTTGTCCTACCCACTTTTGAAAACCTGATGCAGAATTTCTTACCAGCTCTAACATTAACTTGTGCTCTCACCACAATTTCCACATAATCAGTGTCTGAACTGACTATTATTTAAATCCCTCCATTCCACTTTCTTATACATTAATATTTTCTTTCAGCAAAGATGTTGCAGCATTCTTAGCAGTGAATATGTTGAGGATTTAAAAGACTCTTAGTCGGCTGCAAACATGTTCAGGGCTCAGAATCCTGCAATGTTGCGAGTACCCGTTTTAAGATGGAAAAATACATAAATTATATTTCAAGGGGTCTGGTGGAAATTCATTTACGGCGGGTGAAAAAATATTTATGTAATATTTTTGTTTGTTTAAGACTCCCAAAGAGAATAGTGTTGATATAATGTGTTTTTGGAGAGAGCATTCCAGAATAGTCCCCCAATTTTGCGCTGACAGGGGAATGTTCCCGCTATCACATCTTAGGGCCCCTCTTATTTAATATCGACATAATCCTACTAGGCAAAATTATAGCAACCAATAAGATTAGCTACTATAACTACGCGGATGATACTCAGCTTTACATTACAATGTCACTAGGTGACTCTGAACCCATTGAAACCCTAAATCAATGGATTGACCAAATAAATGGATGGATGTGCCATAACTTTCTCCAGCTGAATAGAAACAAAACTTAATTATTTTTGGACCCAAAGAAGAACGATCAAGAGCCAGCACACAGCTTCAATCAATACAGCTAGGAACTACTGATCAGGCACGGAACCTAGGTGTAGTCATGGACTCAGACCTGAACCTCCAGGGTCACATAAAGGCAATAACAAGGTCAGCCTTCTATCACCTGAAGACCATTTCTAGGATTAAAGGACTGATGTTGCAACAGGACCTGGGAAAACTAATCCATGCGTTTATATTTAGTCGGGCTGTTTACTGCAACTGCGTCCTCACAGGTCTGCCTAAAAAGTCAATCAGACAGCTGCAGCTGATCCAGAACGCTGCTGCTCGTGTCCTCAATAGAACCAGGAAAGTAGAAGTTCTAAAGTCCTTACATAGGCTCCCTGTAGCTCAGAGAATTGATTTCAAAATACTTTTACTAGTTTATAAATCTTTGAATGGCTTAGCACCAAAGTATGTTGAAGACCTGTTGTCTCCATACCAACCACCAAGACCACTCAGGTCCTCCAACTCTAGCCTACTAAACATCCCTAGACTCAGAACCAAACATGGAGAAGCAGCTTTCAGTGTCTATGCTCCCCTTATCTGGAACAAACTTCCTGACGAGTGTAGAGCTGCTGAATCTCTGAACTGCTTTGAATCGAGACTAAAAACCCATCTGTTTAAAATTGCCTTCGAGTAAATGATTACTGTCATATGTATCAGATGTGTTCATGCTCTCTTCCTTTATTGATCTTTATCTTGCTTTATTGTGTGTCATGTGTTGTGTATGTTTATTGTGCATCATGTGTAATGTGTGTTTAATGCTAATTTGCTGCTGAATTGCAAATCCTGCCACGGCAAAGTCTCTCTCTGACACCGCTGGATGCCTAGATAGCGAGAATATTGGGGGAATATTCTGGTATGCTTTTTTCACAAACACATTATATCAATACAATCCTCTTTAGGAGTCTTAAAGGTCCAGTGTGTAACAAATTCGGCTTTTTATTAATAAAAATCAAGGACTGCTTTCATAAATACGTATTTTACCGAGGTTTAATCACAATCGCATTATCATGAAAGCGTTCTCGTGTCTTAGAATACGTTGTTTATAGATACAGAGGATGCACCGCCCCACATCTGAGGCTGCCATGTTGCATCGCCATCTTTGAATACGTTAGCCGAAAGGGGTTAAACTTGTTAGCTTTACGCGTTTTAGCCAGTGACGTCGGGGGGAGGGGGAGAGGTGAAGAGGAGAAACGAGCTACGAGCATAGAGGATCGTGAATCATAGTTTTCAATTTCAATGGTGGATCATTCGTACTCTTTGCCCTGTGAGACGGAGGAAAAAGGAAAAAGAAATAACCGTAAGAAAACAAGAATCTACATCAGTGGAGCGTTTACCAGATGGAGACTATTCATGAGGGAGACGAACTTGAAGATGGACGCAGAGGTTGCAGGCTTTCTGCTGGACAGGTAAGTTAATTACATCAAACAATGAAGTTTATGTTAGCATTATGTTTGACACAGGACAGGTTAGTCCAGCAAATAATTTATGTTCCGTTTAACTCGAACGATTCACTCCGCGGCTTCTGTAGTAGTAATGACGCGTTATAACGGCGAGAAGCAAGAGAACAGTTGCTGAGTTGCTTGAATTCCCTTTGCGCACCACTAGATGGGGGTAATTCTTACACACGGTGGCTTTAAACAAAATATTAAAAACTATTATATTTTGTCACTCGCAACCCGCCCGCATTAAAGAAACTTCCTTCCGGACCCGTGAAATTTAATTTCACAACTTTATGATGTAAAAACTTTATGCGGGTCACCAGCGTGTACCCACCCTGTTGCAGGATTTTTAACTGTAAGTTAAAGTTGAAGTTTCTCTGCACAGATTGGCAAGGGTTGCAAAAGGAACGCATTTTATTGTTGCACATATTCTTCTGGGGCGAGTATATATAGCCAACATTGTTCTTTGTGCTATGATATGGATTTTAATGAAGCCATGCAAGCCAACAGCTTAATGATGGTTTTCAGTGCCGTTTGTAAAACAAAACATGTAAGCCTATGGGTTTCAACATTTATTGAATGAATAAAGATGCGATTTTCAACACCTGTTTATACACTGCAGTGCATAAATGTGAAACAGATTAATATTTATAAACTATATGAATAAGCAATAATAACTGTCCCCAGCCATCTTCAAACAACACTTAAGTTTATGGTTATTGTCCCTAGCAACTTTAAAAACTATTCTGTTGGAGGACCTTGAGGTTGTTCTTTTCTTGTTGGCGCTGCGCTAGCTAATGGGCCTTGGTTAACTTTTCATTTGTCTTTATCTGCATTTGCCACCACAGCTACAAACCACACCACCTCATCTCAGATCATGGTTCCATAAACATTGCAGGTGGAACTCTACCACTCATGCTTTGGGGGAAGGTCTGATTAGGTATGCCTCTTCTAGTGAAAGCAGCACCAATGTTTTCAGCATTGCGATCAATGCCTTTGCATCATCCCAGCCGCCACCACTATTAGAGCCACCTCAACAAATACAGTTAAAATTAAATAGAATATACTTGTTGTTTGACTATGACTATATATGTTTTCTTTTTTTCTTTCTATTGTAATAAAACATTCATTACTCTCTTTGATTTTATGTAGTTTATTTCTCTTTCTGAAGATTTAATGCATTATTAATGGCAGTGTGTTCTTGTTTAACTCTTAGCAACATCTTTCCAAGGAAAACCATGCCAAGTGCCAGAATAGTTCTACAAAATTCTCTGGACGTAAATGAAGTATGCATGAATCACTAATAACTAACCACATAAACAAAATATTAGCAAGAACAACGATTGATTAGTTTGTAAACTACATGTGTGATTTTAACTTTTAAAGAAATCTACAGTTAGCAACATCATCAAATTTGTCTGTAGCATAATTATTTGTAACTCTGCACTCTACATAATGTATAGCAGTTTGTAGTCAAAGCATGTCAGGGCCTGATTAATAGAGTCAAATTCACTATTCACTTTTCTGATTGAAGGAGCTCTTCCTTACAGTTGGGAAGCAGATCAGACACTCTAAAATGGGCTCATAGATGCGCTTAGAGAATTTTGCACATTAATGCTTTTAGAGAATCTACAAACGTGTGGAAACACAAATGTATGCTCGCTCTCACAAAAACATCCAACTACAGCCACACAAATACGCAACACACATACTCATCCCTCGCTAATTCCTCTCTTCTCCACCCCTTTTCGTCTCCTCTCCTCCCTCATCCTCCCAACGAGGGCTGCCAAGCTAAGCCCAGAGCAGTTAAATAATCACAGAGGCTTCCAGCTGGCAGAATTTTCTGAATATTGTTTATTTATTTATTGAGAGGTAAGACTATAGCAGGACACAACAGCAGCATGCCAATATGTATTGATATTGTGTTTACAAAAAGAGTTCATGCATGTTTGTTTGTGCTCTGATGATTCCCTAAAGTGGAGTGGGAAAATGTTAGAATGACATACTTGATTTGAGCAGCCCCATTTCACTGCCGTTTGTGTGTTGATGAAGTTTTCAAGGTTTCTTTGAACTGTGAAAGAGCACAACTGGACAACAAGGACTTAAAAGCAAGCAGAGATAGAGAGAGAGGGAGAGAGAGAGAGAGAAAGCAAACTCTCTGCTAAAACTCTCATTTGTTTTTATCTGTTTTGTGAGTGTTTGTAAAATTATCCTCCTATTTGTTCGTCCCCCTGTGTCTCTCCAAGGGTGGAAAAGTGGAGAACACTCAAAAATTGTATCTTTCTGCTGATGCAATAACTTGCTGTTCTTACATTGCTCTCCCACGTTGGGTCATTTTTTTGTTTCCCCTGCTTTCAGTTTACCTTCTCAAGGCCACTCTTGAATGTAACAGAAAACGGTGATCAATAAAGATGATAACCAGCGTATGACTGCAATATAAAATAAGATTTTATCAAAAAGGGAATGTTTCATTATTTTGGCCTTCAAAGCTGGTCAGTTATTTTCTATAACAGCAAACCAACTTTCAGAGATTAATACCACACAGTATGTACTGCAGAAAGCAACTGTAGCAAAAAAGCTTAAAGCCTAGTTGTTGAATTTGGACCCACACACACGCACGCACGCACACATGCGTAAACACACACCCATGCACACACACGCACACCTACACACACACACACACATGCACACAGAAATATTACATTTCAGCATTCCCTACAGGTCGACATAGATGGAGGTACCAAAATACAATTTTAGCCCCATAGGTCAAATCTGTGTATATGAGCACTTCAAACGATCCCATGGCCACTGGGTTCCTGGGTTCTCTTATTCCCTCACACACACATTTGGACACACTTTGCGTTTAATCCATGTATTTTTAAAGTTGAGTTGCCATCATGCATTTGGACCCACCTAAGGTGTTAGTAACTTTATCTCTGTTGAAACAGCCAAAGGCCTGGTAGAACCTTTCAAAGTGATGCACCTTTCTGCAGCACTGATTTATGCTACTTATCGAAGACAGCGGGGGGATCAATCATCCAATCAATCAGCCATTTACAGTTTCTGCTGGTCTGTCAGTCAATCTTTCTCTCTTGCCATGTATAATCCCATACACTCCCACAGTCTTAAGCTCACTCTTTCTCCTTAAATCTGTCTTGCTACCCTATAAATATATTCACACACACCCATGTGCGTGCTGCGTGCTGCGTACTGCGAACACAATGACGGGCAGTAACAAGCAGCTGGGATTTTTGATGACTGCTATTTTTAGCGAATTGTATCTCGGTGAGTTTGGTAATTTTCTCTCTCCTCAGTAACAGTTACCATGCAGAGAATGTTGTTTTGAGGAGCAGTTCAATGCAGCCAATCATCTGGATTCCCGTCCGATGGATGGGCAGGCCAGACATTATGAAAGAGATTGGGAACAAATAGCCAAGAGATTGAGACAAGGGAGACATAGACTGCTCAGCTTTTCTCTCCATTATTACATCTGAGTGAAAGGAGTTCCACACTGTGCCTATGCAAATAGGGTAGTTTACATTGTGACTGGATATGTTTATAGAAAAAAGTATTGAAGAAAACATGTAATGTACCAGCATCCTTGCATGATCCATTTATCATATAAGCAGATATGTCAGATGTTATAGCTTATAAAGCAGAAAAAAGGTTTTTGAAAAATATTCATGATAATAATGCTTAATCAACATCTTGTACAGTATATAATGATTAATTTAAGAACATTCAAAAGTAAAGCAGATCTAATTTACTTTTAAGATATCCAAAGGTATTCTGGAAAAAAAAAGAAACTAAACTAGTAAGTTGCAATCTTAGCAGTACCTGCGTTGCTGAATGCATAAACGCTTTAAGCTGACTTTGCAAAATTCAGAAACTAAATGGGAAAGCAGGTAAAGAGATGCTGAATGTTAATAAAGGGGGAAAAACAATACAGGATCAAAGCTTATTTCCTCAGCATATTTAAGTTTTTTGTACACATTTCATGTTTCTACAAAAGCTCAGAGCAGTGGTTCCCAGTGGTTTTTGCTTCTTATTCTTGTTTTACAACGTAGACTATATAGACAATTTTCATGTTGTCATTTGGACTGTATATATGTAATATTTAGAAATAGAATTTTAATAGCCTCACCAAAGACAGAACTGTGCGGACCCCCTGCGATCTCTAGGGACCCCCTTTGGGGTCATCATTATTGGCCCAGAAAAAAAGCTATGCCTCTCAAGATTTACTGAAAAAAACCCTCCTACATAGAAACATGTTAAATAATTTGCTGTGCACGTGTCACTGACCATGTGGGTAAGTGTAACTGACCATGTGGGTAAGTGTCACTGTGCCCTTCTTTAAACTCATTCTATCCAATTTAAAGCCACCTATCAATAACTAACCTCTAGGGGTGAAGGTACAGTATAGCCTGCATCACAAGATCATACAATACACAGTTTTGGATTCACAAAAGTAAGGTACAAATGTTGCAATATTTCGAGATAATTAATGCATAGACTGGGATTTAAAGAATCTATCTTCAGTGTAGAACTATCAAGTTTAAGTTTGGATCAGTCATATTTTAGGATTTTCCCAGGCATGGTAAAATGCAGCCCAGACTTGGTAACAAATTATAAAATAACCATTTAGTTTAGTGCTGATGGCAAACTAAGAAGCAGATGCTAACCTTAGTGTTGACATTGCTAATGGTTAGACTTTCAAGGTATTATGTTCTTAGAAATCATTCTTATCTTGCCAGGCACACTTTCCTTTTTTAAATGACCCCCCCCCCCCCCCCCCCCCCAACCTACAACCCCCCGATTACAAGCCAACTACTCTACCTAGTGAGCCACAGTCTAGAGAGTGCCCAGTCGGTGGGCCATTTACACTGGAAGGCAAGAGACCAGCGCCTCACGCTCATGCACATTTTTCATCACAACTCTATTCACAACAAAATAACACAGATAAAACAGATAACAGGGTGTTACGTTTAAACAAACACCTTCAATTTAGGATCCCATAAAAAAGTTTACTACTTTACCACCTAAGTGTTGACAGGAAGTAGAGAGCTCTTCGCAAAACAGACTTAACTCTAAAATACACTGCGATATTTTTATGTTCTGGGATCTTGTTGCACAAGATCTCAATGTACCCCATACCAACCACACATTCTTTTGTTCCATGTTTAAGCGGCAAGCTGCTACATCTGAAAAGTGAAGCTGCTACAATTGGGACCTAATTTTCTGAAGAAAATTACTTGAGCAGCACCAGATGTTGTTTTTATGTGGGGGTTTTTTGTGTTTTTTTGGCTATTTCTTTGATGGTCAAATGGATTTGTAGAGCCTGGTAAAGAACACTTTTGACAGAAAGATTGAAGTGGGGTGAAAAATACATAGAAAAACAGAATAACAGTCATGCACAGAGAGATGGTTATTTGAAAATAAATATTTAAAGATGGCTTTGATAGATGCTATATTGTTAAAGCTCTGCATCTGTGACAATCGGAAAGGTGGGCAAAAGAACAACAGAGTGCGGGTATGAAGAAGCAAACAAATGGTGTGTCAAAACCAGCCAGACCAGAGGAGGGACCCATTAGAGAGCATCATTGTTCTCTTGATGTGTGTTCTCTAGCCTACTCTTTTAGACTCAAAACAATGGATTTCATGAAAAAGTGAAACAGTTTCATGTGAGGTGTTTCATCTTCAAACCTGTTCATTTATTCATTTTTTTCTCCCCATCTGGTTTGCCCATATTACATGTCATGTGAGGAACAGAAGCCTTTTCCTACTTTCCCTGGATGGATCATTGTAATGTTACTCTGGTGCTGCATGTTCTGGCCAGGCTGTTATTTTTCTGTTTTTTTTAATAGATTCATTCTGTATTATCCATCAAGCACAGGCTGGAGCACCTGAGACCGGTGATTCACAATTATCAGTCCCAGGCCTAGAGACCATACTCCTTTGTGGATAGAGGCAGTACTGGTTATGACTCAAGTAGATTTTCAAAGATCTTTACATCATATGTGTAGCTGCTTTCTATAGTGGTATTTTCATAAATAAAGAAAATGTTTTAACCATGAGATAATTCTAAACACAAACTTCTTTAGAGGTCTCTCAAAGAATATAAAAAAAATTGCAAAAAGAAATTTAGCATGCTCTGTCTGAGACAAGTCACAGTTTAACATCGTCAAACTTAGTTTTTTTTAATGCAATTTATAATCTGACTCATCTTTTCTTTTTTCATTATCACTATGATAACAAATAGACTATCAAAGGTTCTATATCATGCAAAATCAACTTTTTGGAGCTTTTAACCATGTTGTAATACAATTTTCTTATTAAAAAAACCAACCAGAGTGGTTTTTGGCTTAATTCATGCATTTCTCAGTAATCCTCCTGAATCCTGCACTCTGACCAGCTGCATTGCCCTCTCCTGAAAATCAACTGACTCATGACATAGTGCCATCCATCCATCCATCCATCTATTTTCTATACCCATCCATCCTAATGCAGGGTTGCGGGGGAGCTGGTGCCTATCTCCAGCGGTCAAGGGGCGAGAGGCGGGGTGCACCCTGGACAGTTCGCCAGTCCATCGCAGGGCAACAAAGAGACACACAGGACAAACAACCATACACGCACACACTCATACCTAAGGGCAATTTTAGAGAAACCAATCCACCTAACAGTCATGTTTTTGGACTGTGGGAGGTAGCCGGAGTACCCGGAGAGAACCCACGCATACACAGGGAGAACATGCAAACTCCACGCAGAAAGACCCCAAGGCAACCAGGGGCAGACCGGCCATCTGGACGTTCTGGAGAATACCAGAACGGCCGCCGGCCGCTGAACAGCCGTCACAGGTTTTTTTTAAATGATTTTTTTTCTTGCTGATAATCGACTGTTGTTACATGTCCAGATAGGTGGCAACAATACGCCTGCTGGCCCATAAATCCGCAAGCTCACTCATCAATGCTTGTCACTCAACCGTTTACAAGTGCAGATGGCAGAGAGATAGACAGACCAACGCAAAACTCCGCCCCCGAATGGCTATTGTCCAATCCTTGCTCAGCAACCGTAAGTAAGGAGAAGAACCTCCGTCAAACTTTGTGATTTCAGCAAGATGGTCAAAAGGTGCGCCTATGGGACTTGTAAGTCCGACACAAGGTATTCCAAATGTTTAGAGGGATGAGTGGCTTTTTTTTTCGCTTTCCCAAAGCCCAAAACTCAACCGGAAAGATGCAGACAATGGATCAAGCCGTGTGGGAGACGTCACACACAGTAAAATCCTTCAAAAAAATCGATAAGCATAAACATATGCATGCAGCATAACTCAGTATGATCACAAATGTCAAGGCTTACTGGTGGTGACAATAACTGGCTTAGGATACAAGTTCCTCCTTACTCTGCCTGTTACACAGGTAGCTTGTGAGAGTAGTTTCTCTGTTCTCAAACGCATCAAGACTTGATTAAGGAGCACACAGTCACAACACCTGGAAGCATTCATGCTTATGACAACAGAGAAAGACATCCTCATGTCCCTTGACAATGACTTGGTCATAGACAGAGTTGCAGAAAAAAAGCAACCTACTGAAGAAACTTCTTCTCCCCCAACACTGAGCTGTTAAGATGCCACAGATCACTGCTGGTATAGTTTGAGGCAGTCACCGCATATTGTTCAGCAGAGACATTTCAAGAGTTTTTATTTCTGTAAGTATTCAAGTTAACTGTATAATCACAGCCTCTTTACATTGTGATTTATCATAACTCATACCATTTGGTTTTGTGTTTTAGGCAGTATCCTCACCTGCATATTTTTCAGCAGAGACATTTATCCATTGTTGTTGTTTTATTCTGTTTATTATTATTCTGTTTTATTGTACAGTGTCCTTGAGTGACCTCAAAAGTGCTTCCAAATAAAATGTATATTATTATTACTATTATTTAAAGAGAGTTGTTTATTTCTTAGTGAGTTTTCTACACTATGCTCTTAACACATCTTTTAGTCAACATAATTTATAATGCTATAATTTGGAAGGTAAAATATCATGGATTAAGATTTAAGTATTTTGAGACCCGTGTCTGTGGCTGATGAGTTTTCACTCGCATCTGTTGTTGTGGGCTGGGCTGAGTCAAAGTCCAGGGGTGTTTTTTAGTCCCAGTTCGCCACTGAAGGCAACAGTGCTGACATAGTGACGTGTTTTACGTAACTGTGTCAAACCAGGAAGTTCCCGATATGTCCGCGCCGCCCCTGCAGATTAAACACACACGCCCCCTTTTTCACAGGTGCGAGCTCCGAGAGTCCGAAGAAAGACATTACGCGCCACCTTTTTTATAGTATTGTACTTTCTAAAATGGCTCGGCGAAACTGCGCATTTGGCTCCAAGAATTACAGGACTTTATTCAACATTCCAAAAAAACAGCCCAGTCGCCAGGAATGGCTGGAATTTCTCTCTGGAATCCTGCATCTAACCAGCTACAACATGTTTGTACGTGACCGTCATTTCACTGATGTCTGCTTTCCGAACCTTGGCCAGTACCAAACCGGACTGTCGGAGAGATTAACTCTTTTTTTTTTTATTTATCCCACAGTTTTTCCCCATTATTTATCACCTGTGTTCCTACCTAAATCCAGTCCTGGGCTTTGCTTTCCCTCTGCCAACCCCGGGAGGGCCCAGCACTGAAACTCAAGCCTCCTTTATGCTTGAGGAATGAGCAGGCCCTTCTTTTCACTCGATGGAGCGGGGTTTCCCCGACTGGACATAGCACGTGGAAGGATCACATTATTCCAGCCAGATCCTCCCCAACCCCTCAAGAGCCCCGGCTAGCCAAGAGGAGGCAGTATACAGCCCAGGACTGGTGCATGTTTTTGTGAGAGTAGCTCACGTTAGCTACTCAAGGGAACACGAGGAGAACATGGAAACTCCACACAGAAAGCTCCTTTCGCCAACCCCACCCAGGGTGTGGGTGCCGATGATGCGGAGGAACAAGAAACGTATAACTGCGTTGTGAGGTTACTTTATTGATGTGTTGCATCTCAGAATTATTCTTAATTTTGATGAAAAATTATTTAGGTTGTGTGATGAAATTATCACAGAAGTTCTACTTGTCATCTCCACATTGGCTTTCTAATTTTCTGCCCGACTGTTGTTATGCTAACTATGTGCACTGTTAACTCCAACAAGTTCAGTGAACAGTTTCCACAAGTGGACCTACGAATGTAAGCAACAGAAATAATTATTAAAAGTAACACGACAAAACACAGGCAATTTGGTTTTTATTTACCAATTCACTAGCAAGGACCACGCTACAGGTTCAGAATTTAACAGTTTATTGAAGGCATGTTGGATTGAATGGTCTGGGGAGAGGCAACGCCGGAGACCCGGAGGAAGACTCAGTGTGGGGGTGCAGTCTTCGGGAAATCGTCTTTCCGAGCCTGCTCAGGACCCCCCCAGACGGAACCTAAAAGAGAGAGCCGTTAGAAGAGGTGGTACAGGAGTAAACTGGAGCGCAGAACAGGGAGGCTGTGCCCGATTGATGCTGCGAAAAAAGGGGAGGGTTAAAGGCGAGGGTCGGCAGGACCCTGCGAAGGAAAGGCGAGGGTCGGCAGGACCCTGCGAAGGAAAGGAGAGGGTCGGCAGGACCCTGCGAAGGAAAGGAGAGGGTCGGCAGGACCCTGAAAAGAAGAGGCGAGTCGGCGGGAACCCTGAAAAGAAGAGGCGAGTCGGCGGGAACCCTGAAAAGAAGAGGCGAGTCGGCGGGAACCCTGAAAAGAGGCGAGTCGGCGGGAACCCTGAAAAGAAGAGGTGAGTCGGCAGGACCCTGGACCTAGAGGGAGGGGAAGGGAGGGGTGAAAACGAACGAGAGACGAGGGATGAAGGGCAGGCAGAGTTTATATGTGTATCCTGGTGGGATTAGAGATGTAGAGCAGACGTGTGGTACCGGGTGAATCGAGTTAAGGCTGATTAGGATTTATGAAGCGGGTTTGAGGTGTGGCCTTGCTCCTGAACCTCAGCTAACCTGTTAGCTCCATTTAGTGATGTCCTGCATGAGTCTTCGGGGTCTTTTTGGTACTTTGTCCACTTCAACTTCACTGTCGGACTCAGGGTCGAGATTGGTAAGGCTCCACACTACGCTCCCCCATCATGATTGTTAATGTTTTGGGGGCATGCCTGTTGCCCATGCTGCTTCACTGCAGCCAGGCCGGGCTCAAGGCTACGTCAAGAAAAGGGCCGCACTCACAGGGGGGGAGGCGGGATTTTAGTGAAACCGGGTTCAGTGTTACTTCCGGGTTGAAGAATAACTAAAAAAAATTATTACTATATAATGCCAACGATAACATTTTATAATATATATGCCTATCCCAGACGGTGAAAGCTGTAAAATAGCATGATATAGGACCTTTAAAGCAAAACAGTAAAAGAAGTAGCTGTTCCCCTAAAACAAACAGGATGTTCATAAATCAATCTCTTTTTGTAATGGAACAATTGAAACCAGGGGGCTACTTTAGTATGACATTTTTGCTTTAATGGGCTAACTAAATTACCTCCTATCTCTGTGCTTGAAGTGCAATGAGATCTCATGACATATCTCAATAGTATTGTATACTCTCTCCATTTATTGGTATCTTGGGATTTTGTCCAAAAACTTGACAGTCTCTACATATGTAGAACCTGTTTTACTCTTATTTCAGTTTATGGCAGACAATATTAAAAATGTTAAAACACAAAATATTAAATGCCCAAGTGGCTCATGGTCTAGAGGTCGCGCACGCCCCCAATATACAGAGGCTATCTGTCCTCGACACAGTCATCTTGGGGTTGAATCTCAACAGTAGGTCTTTTTATGCATTTCTTTCCCATTCTCTCTGCCTGTTTCCTTTCTAAACATGTGAATAAATCAGAACTTGTTAATGAAAATCGTAATAAATATTCTAAATCAATATCAGGTACCCAACGTTTATGGTGTATTTTAGTAAAATTAGTTGTATTTTGAGCATATTTTCTTGGCTTTATTTAGTGAACATTGTTAAAGGCTTAAAAGGGAAATAGGATTATTCTGATTAAATCTAATTTAATAAGATGGCTTTTTATTGAATTTTTTTTTTTTTTTTTATGGGAGCTGAATGGTCTCTTGTGTAATGAGTCATTACTTGCTGTGAATTATGTCACATAAAAAGAAAACTATATCCTAAGGTTAATTTTGAAGTTGTGTACGCTTTAACGTTAAAACCTTCTGTACACATCCTTTAATCATCACTTAAAATAATAAGTATTATTTGAAAAAGAGAAAACTGATTTTGAGTTATAACTACCAATGGTCTGCTAAGTGTAAGTCTCAATGGTTCCCTGCTTTAATTAGGTACCACCATAACTACTCACCATGAAAGAAAAAAGTCATCATTATAAATCTTTATATCCCAGTGTAATTTAATTAAAAAGTAAATGTATTGATTCGCACATATAACATGTCATTGCTTGTTATTATGTTAGAACAAACTCCCAAAGTCAAAGCAAATTTTGACTTTAGATACAGTGCAAAACTTACATGCTACACTCTGATTTTTGCAGTATTTCTTATATACAATAATGCTTGCACTGCCTGAATATGGCCAGTCAGTCAAGCAACACTGTGTCAATTACCAAGTGCACTGAAGCAGCATACTGTGACCACCCAGTTTAGCTGAGGAGAGTCAAATCTATGTGGGCATAATTGGGACAGTTAGAAAAAGGATTACAGTATTTCTGGATTATATCCCTGTTAGTGACATCAAAATACAAAATTCATTTGACCGCAATAGCTAAAGAAGCTTAAGTACTATCACACTGTAAATTGTAACATTGTATTTACTTGAAAAAGATCATTTAATACAACTCTACTCTGGTAAAGTTTTTGCCAAAACCTAATTAAAGTAAGTGTAGTGCAACTTTTAGATGTATTGTGAAATTACATATATATATATATGTATATATATGACCCAACCAGGGATCGGCCGACGAGATGCCACCCACCGCCACAGGGGCCACGGCCGGCCAATGGGCATCATGCGCCGCCGCCACCCCAGGCCAATTCCCACCAGCATCCCTGCCCCACGTTGGGGCACCCCACCGATAGTCACAGCATCCCCAGGCCAAGCCCAGCCAGCACCTGGACACTTTTAAGATCTTTAAGGCTAAAAAGTAAATCCCAAAGTTTTATCTATGCAGTGTTGTAGAAAGAAATGTCTTCTTCTCTTCATAGGAATGAGGCTGGAGTCTGCATCTGCCTTTTTCATATTTTATCACGGCCAGTCTTAAACATGAGCCCGTCTGGGCCGACGCTCAAACTCTCACACCCAGATCATGTCTGCTCTCTTTTCAAGCAGCTTCTGCCTTCAGTCCCCTGATGTTATCCCTTCATTGCAAGGTTAACCAAAACACTCCTCACTGCTGATGAGTCAGCAATTAGATCAGAGTAGGTGAAAGGCATCTTCCCTCTCTAATATTATTAGTGATCAAATTATTAGATCAATATCATAGACTTCAGATCCAGAAATAATTTCTCCACATCAGCAGTCCGTCATCAAGAATGAGCCTATTTGAAATCTGCTACGGCCCTTTTGGAGCAGTACAGCTCTGCTAGCTTGTACATTTATAGTACAAATATTTGATTACAGTACCCCTTAATGATCAGAGCAATTTAACTTTTTCTTGTATTTAAACAATACATAGTTTCTTAAAAAGGGCTGCTCTTGTAAACCTAATTTAGTGCAGTGGAAATTAATCATCTTATGTATATAACAATGAATGTATATATATATATATATATATATATATATATATATATATATATATATATATATATATATATATATATATATATATATATATATATATATATATATATATATCAAAACACATTGTGTCGCATTGCATTGTATTGTTTTAGATATACTGTCTGTATACAGCATTGTATCAATATAATCTACCAGGAGTGTCACCATAGTACTTTTAGAAATACGTTAAAATACAGCAAGCCATATTGGATATTGAAGAGAAAATGAAGACAGCCACAATTTTTTTTAGCAGCACGTCAATGTGTAATGACTTGGAGACGTCATTAATAGGCAAATTAGCATCATCTGGTGAAGTCTAACGACTTTCTGGATCAACTTCGGGGCCTTTTCCGCTGGTTCGGTGCTAGAGCCTGACTTAGAATTGGTTTTTAGGTTTTCCACTGCCCAAGCACCTGTTTTTCGGTTCCAAACCGTTGCTTAGCCAGGCACCAACTCAAAGCTGGGCCAGACTGGTTTTTTGGAAGAACATGTTTCTTCCCTCCCCACAATGATGACACAACCAAGGTGTGTGGGCTGGATTACAAAAGATTAGCATAGCGAGGCAAAACAAACAACCAACATTGTTATTCATAACAATGGAGGCTAGAACTAAGCAGTAGGTCAGACCTGGTGAAACCTAGCTTTATGGTCGTTGTCAGAGTGCAGAACAAATTGGAGGGGTCAAATCGAACTAAGCCAGTGTTTCTACAGCCGAGTCCATCTTCCTGCCCATGGTGGACAAGTCAAAGGAGGAGGAAATGAATGCCACAGAATCTGATAGAAGTGTAGCTGCTTCACTGCATTATCCCTGTATAAAGTGGAATTTACCTTCCCCTGTTAGCAGACATGTACTGCTGCATGTCAAATAGCATATGTATGTGATGTTTTGCTAGCTTTTAAATTGCTAAAACAAACATGTCACTGTTTGTAATGTACCTGACCATCTGTCCATTTAAAACCAGCTATTGTTGTATTATGTGAAAACTAAGAGTAGGTGTTATCTATTAACAGACTTGATGGGCAACCTAACCTGTGGCCTGCAGTTCTTCAGCACCTAATGCTCATTCTTGCTCATCCTCCTCCTAGCTTTCTGAGTAAGGAATATTTTACACCAGCAGAGAATCTGAACTGCGCTACATGCCTCCATAACTCTTAACGCGCTGTCAGCTCCCAGTTCACGAGGTGCATTGTGCAAGGTTTTCAGGTCTGAGATGATGATTCAGTTACCTGTACTCCACGCATAAAGATGTCATAAAAATGTCTGCGTTTCAGGTGGTCAGGGGTGTGAATGCTAAGCAATCAAATGACAGACACCCTTCAGATTTTCCCATCACCGTTTAAAAAAAACGATGAAATACGGAAAATACTTGGTTAACACGGCCCCTGCTTCCTACTAGTGCTGCCACGATTAGTCGATTCGTCACAATGACGTCGACAAATAAAATTGTCGACAATAAATGTAATAATCAACGTCATCTTTTATTCTATGAAGCATTTTATTTTATTTTTTTATCTTGCCTGGTGCGGCACATCCTGCTGCTTTGTCTTTCTGCTCGACGCACATGCGCAGTAGTGGCCATCCGGATCAGCCGCCGCGTCACCTGAACAACAGTACATCATAGCGAACCGGCAACGTAGCTCAAAAATTTGGGAGCATTTTACAAAGATTAAAGCGAACCACATACAGTGAAAAATCTGCAAAATAAAACTCATTTCACGGGAGCACAACAGTGAAACACGAACACCTTAAAAGGAAGCACGTTGTGGTGGAGGACAAAGAGGACAAAGACGGACTGTCGCCTAAGCTAAATACCTCTCGTTACCTGCTAACATTAACAGGGAGTTACTTGAATTTATAGGTGTAGCAACAACAGTAGCGATGGCGGTTTTCGTGCTCACCACAGCGCTGAGACTGCCCTCGTCAAAGTTTTCAATGACATGCGCATAAATACTGACTGTGGTAGAACCACAGTGCTGGTTCTGTTGGACCTCAGTGCAGCATTTGACGCTGTTGGTCATGGTATATTATTGGAACGACTGGAGAGCTGGGTCGGACTCTGGTACACTACTTGGCTGGTTCGAGTCTTACCTAAAGAGCAGGGACTTCTTTGTTTCAATAGGAAACTTTACATCAGAACGAACAGAAATCACATGTGGGGGGCCCCAGGGCTCCATCCTGGGGGGCTGTTGACTACTGCAACAGTGTTCTCACGGGTCTGTCTAAAAAGTCAATCAGAGAGCATCAGCTGATCCAGAACGCTGCTGCTCAGTGAATAGACTTCAAAATACTTTTACTAGTTTATAAATCATTGAATGGCTTAGGACCAAAGTATATTGAAGATCTGCTGTTACTATACTAACCCACCAGAACACTCAGGTCCTCTAATTCCAGTCTACTCAACATCACTAGAATTAAAACCAAACACGGAGAAGCAGCTTTCAGTTTCAATTTGAATTTCAAATTCAGTTCCTCTAATCTAGAACAAACTTCCAGACAACTGCAAAGCTGCTGAGACACTGAGTTCTTTTAACTGACACCTTAAAACGTATGTTTAGAGCTGCCTTTGAGTAATAATTTGATGTATCGTGTTTTGTGTATGCTTCTTGCTTTATTGATGTTTTTACGTTATATGCTTTGTAATAACTTGATGTATCTGCGTATGCTTCTTGCTTTACTCTTGTTTTTACTTGATATGCTTTGTCTGTATTTTACTGCAATTCTTATTTTATCCCTTAATCATGTAAAGCACCTTGAATTACCTTGTTGTTGAAAGTGTGCTATACAAATAAAATTGCCTTGCCTTGCCTATAAGCTAATGGTGGTTATATTACTACAGCTGCATCATGGTGCAATAAGCTATACTTTATGCATGGCGCGATTCGTCGACTAATCGCCCAAAAAACTGGTGATTAGTCAATTATTAAAATAAGTGTTTGTGGCAGCCCTACTGCATACATATATATTCACATATTTATATATGCATACAAACTTATGCACATAAACATTCTTTTGTATGCAAGGTCTATATAAACTCAGCAAAAAAAGAAACGTCCTCTGACTTTCAACGGTTTTTACTTTCAGTAGACTTAATGTGTGTAAATATTTGTATGAACACTAAAAGAGTCAACATCATAAGACAAAAACTAAAAATGTTTCACAGACATGTGACTAACAGAAATAGAATAATGTGGCCTTGAATGAAGGGAGGCTCAAAATCAAAAGTACCAGTCAGTATCTGGTGTGGCCAACAACTCCTCCTCATGGACTGGACCAGATTTGTCAGTTCTTGCTGTGAGATGTTACCCCACTCTTCCACCAAGGCACTTGCAAGTTCCTGGACATTTCTGGGGGGAATGGCCCTAGCCCTCACCCTGCGATCCAACAGGTCCCAGACGTGCTCAATGGGATTAAGATCCGGGCTCTTCGCTGGCCATGGCAGAACACTGACATTGCTGTCATGCAGAAACTCACTCACAGAACGAGTAGTATGGCTGGTGGCATTGTCCTGCTGGAGGATCATGTCCGGATGAGCATGCATAAAGGGTACCACATGAGGGAGGAGGATGTCTTCCCTGTACCGCAAGGCATTGAGATTGCCTGCAATTACAACAAGCTCAGTCCGATGGTGATGTGATATACCGCCCCAGACCATGACGGACCCCCCACCTCCAAATCGATCCCGCTCCAGGGCACAGGCCTCGGTGTAACGCCCATTCCTTCGACGATAAAGATGAATCCGTCCATCACCCCTGGTGAGACAAAACCATGACTCATCAGTAAAGGGCACTTTTTGGCACTCCTGTCTGGTCCAGCGAAGGTGGGTTTGTGCCCATAGGCGGCGTTGTTGCTGGTGATGTCTGGTAAGGACCTGCCTTACAACAGGCCTACAAGCCTTCAGTCCAGCCTCTCTCAGCCTATTGCAGACAGTCTGAGCACTGATGGAGGGATTTTGAGTTCCTGGTTTGACTCGTGCAGTTGTTGTGGCCATCCTGTACCTGTCACGCAGGTGTGATATTCGGATGTACCGATCCTGTGCAGGTGTTGTTACATGTGGTCTTCCACTGCGAGGATGATCAGCTGTCCTTTCTGTCTCCCTGTAGCCCTGTCTTAGGCGTCTCACAGTGCAGACATGGCAATTTATTGCCCTAGCCACATCAGCAGTCCTCATGCCTCACTGCAGCATGCCTAATCAAATCAAATCAAACTTTATTTATAAAGCGCTTTTCATACAAGAAGTTGCATCACAAAGTGCTTTACAGATTAAAATGACCCCACATAAAACCACCTTCCCTTCCCTCCCCCACAGATTTAAAAGCATGGTCACAGTTATACCCCCCTCCCCCCAACCCATCTCCCATGCACACACACAGTTAAAAGAAAAAGTTAAAAGGAAATTGGGCCGAGTGTAGATGAACCATGCAAGGAAACGCCATCAGAGGAGCCATCTGCCCCGGCAGCAGTAGATTAACAGCAGCAGCCGAGGCACCGACACAGGGCACCCAGTGGAGGCAAGGCCAAGACCCCCACCTCCACACAAGCTCCACCTGGAGAGCACCCAGGCAGCCACAGCCGCCGATGTACGGGGAGCCAATGCAATGATTGTAAGACCGGTGTAATGTGCTCCCGCCTCCTGGTCTTCGTCAGGACACGTGCTGCTGAATTTTGTTGTAGTTGTAAACCTGATATACTCTTTTTGGGAAGACCAGAAAGCAGGGCATTACAGTAATCAATTCTACTGGAGATAAAAGCATGCATCAGTGTCTCCGTATTGGCCCGAGAGAGAATGGGGCGGACTCTGGCGATGTTCTTTAGTTGATAAAAACCTATTTTAGTGATATTTTTTATGTGAGGAATAAAAGTCAGCTCAGAGTCAAAAATCACACCCAGGTTCTTCACTTGTAAAAAGGGATTAAAAGACAGTGATTGTAGTTTTGGTAAAAGTTTCTCTCTCTGAGCCTTAGGACCGATGAGTAAAACTTCAGTTTTGTCCTGGTTGAGCTGGAGAAAGTTTTCTGCCATCCAGGATTTAATGTCTAAAATGCAGTTAAAAAGTGCATCCATTGGCCGTGTGTCATCGGGAGACATGGAGATGTATAACTGTGTATCATCAGCATAACTGTGAAAGTTAACTCCATGTCTCCTGATGACGCTGCCAAGAGGGAGCATATAAAGGTTAAAAAGCACTGGGCCTAAAATTCAACCCTGGGGCACACCACATGTAATCCTGTGGACCCTAGAAGAGCAGGTATCTAAACTTACCATAAAAGTCCTTTCTGTGAGATGCACGTTCACGCAGATGAGCAGGGACCCTGGGCATCTTTCTTTGGGTGTTTTTCACAGTAGGTAGACAAGTCTCTTTAGTGTCCTGCGTTTTTAGAACTGTGACCTTAAATGCCTACTTTCTGTAAGCTGTTAAGGTCTTAACGACCATTTCACAGGTGCATGTTAATAGTCACAGCTCTGCACCCTATAATCAGATGTTGATTGTGCACCAAGACCATGTTCTGTATACATCTTTGCAAATCCAGAAAGTGTGGAAGCACAAAATCAGTACTTGAAGGGCATGATTGTTAAAATCTGTCTCTATTCGAGCATCCTGTTTTCATCTCCACACGTCGACGTTTACAGTTGTATTGCCACGCTTTAAATGACGTTATGATGCAGCACCGACTATGCTCTGTCTCAGTGGAAAACCAAACCGGTTCTTTGAAAGAACCAGCTAAGAACCGGCTAAGCACTGGAACTTGCACCAGCACCTGTTCTTCATCAGTGGAAAAACCGTATTCATCTACTCTCTCTCGGACACAGTTGGCAACACTGTGTGACACAGCTTGTTACCACTAGGTGACAGTAAGAGGCCGTAAAGCACCCTAAAGCTACGGTGATTTGCTATTGAGCTCTGGACATCACGTGACCCTCAGTGCGTAGCCGCTATGCTGGCAGGCACAAACGTCATCAAAATGAACTTCGCTGGCTGTGATTTTACTCTGTCGGAGTTCACTTAAACTGAAGATATTATTGTAAATATATTGGGAAATTAAAAAGATTAAACATCTCCGACCCTTACTATGCCCCTGGGATACTTTTTAAAACTTCAGAAGCTGTCGGGGTGGACCTTGTACCGGACCTGAGAAACCCTGACATAAACATTTTCCTGATCAATATTCCCTCGTCCTACTCCGGAGCATCACTTAAAGCATATAAAAGCCTGGACAGATATAAATGGACCCAATCAGTGTTTGTTATCAGGATCCAGATCTGGAATCTTCCTGCAAAGGATTGGGTTGTTGTTACCGTAAGTGGAGACCTGTCCTGATTTTAGTTACCATGAGGAACGGGCAGTAGCTAGGTTAGGTCTGTGTACAACATCTTGTGTGTTCATTAATCTCAGGAAATAATTAGTGTTTTTATTTCCAAAGGCATCATTGTGAAACAGAGAGCTGTCAACTTGCAACACTTAATATTAGAAGAGCAGTTGTCAAACGAATGGTATTAAATATGAATTACAGGTGAATCACTCCCAAAGACTAAACAAAAAAGCTTCATATTTTCTGATCGCTAGTGCGTTTTATGCCAATGATCCATTTTTTTCTGCATTCCAAATCCTTGGGAATCCTATAGAACGCTCTTCCCTTATCTCTTCTGTTATGGCATCCTGGGGCACAACAGGTATCCACCATATTTACCGTCTCTAAGTTTGGGTTAGCTGCAAATAACAATAACTGCGGGGAGACTGCCTGCCACAATGGCGCCCATTCAATTTGAACTGTTGCATGCTGGGAGAAGTGACGTCAACTCCCGGAGCTTTATAGTAGGATAGTAGAGCAGAACAACCAACAAAGGAAAAAGAATGCTTTGTGGTTACTATACTGTTGAAACTCTTTTTCTTTTTATCACACTATTTTTGGAGAAAATGTTCCAATTTAAGCTTATTTTGTGATCTCTGTGTATCCTGATTTAAAAAAAAATAATTTTTGGGATTCAATTACTTAATTTGTTAGCTGTGAATATACGATGAGTCATATGCTGGAATTAGCTCTGTTAGTTAATATTATAATATTAGCTGCAAGCTAATGTTTTGCAGTTATGTGTTAAAAGTTTGAATTGTAATTCTATTTTATAATCTTAATAGTAAAAAAAAGAAATCTGAGATAATTGTCTAATGGGTGAGAATGTCTTTATATCCAGGTTTGTAAGCAGTTTCATAAGCAATGCTTATAATAGCTCTACTCACAATGGCTATTCTGCTGATAGTGTACTTTTTCTGTTAAAATTGCTGATACTGCTAAAAGTATTTAGTAACGGTGAGTTTATTTATTACATTGTGTTTACAGGATTCAAGAGTGCTCAAAACAGAGATTGATGTAAATACAACTCACCCCCTACCAGAGTACCTCTGCACACATTTCCTGTTTGTAAAAAAGGCGCCAAGAAGAGCGACTGGCGCTGCTGCAGTGGCACACAGACAGCAAAAAAGATGAAAAGCAATAGAGATGCGAGGTCCTTTGGTTGATGCACGGTTCGCACTGTGCATTTTCTGGCCGTCCCGAAGGACTTCTTCATGCTACACTGCGAGCTCCACCGAGCTGTGGAGGTGTGTCACACTGAACGGCCCAAGATTTTGGTGGGTCAGACTGCACGACGTCTCACTCCAGCAGGACGCACCAAATGCCAACGTCACACAAGGATGGTCTGTCACAACCAGATCAGCACCAAATAAGCTGTTGGGGAGCACATCACACTGCACAGCCACAGGGCTGCGAATGACACACACCCTCACCGTGATCCTCCTTCACCAGAGGAAAGGGAAGGAGGTTGTGTGGAGGAGGCATGGGTGGAGACTCGCCATCTTTTATACTCCACAGTGGCAAATTTGTTTTGTTTTTTTATTTGTTTTGCTTCAGGTTATTTAAGCACGTTAAAGTTACATTACGTCATATTTTTGTCATTATATACTCAGTTTTTTCATGTCCTGACTATACGATTGAATTTAGCACTTTTTGCGACGGTTGGTAGATGGTACCAACTAAGGGTGCACTTGTGAGAGCGCGTGCCGCGACATAAGGACAAACGTATGTACCTACGTATGGGCGTTCACAAGGAGGCGGTGTTCTCCGTCAGTTAGCCGCTAGATAAGCTAAGCTAGCCAGCCCACATACCCACACAAACCCCACATAAGTCAAATAAGAGAAGAATTTTGTCCAGCGCTACAAAAAGAGCGAAAGCGGCTTCTGTCCGTCGTAGAGCTCAAAATGATGAGAAGGCGCCTGAAAGTCACAGGAGTGACTGCTGACTGCAGTTCCTCTGACGGCCACATGGTGCGCTCTCTGCAGCACTCTCAGCAAACTCTGAAGAGCAGCTTTAAAGGTTTACCAAAGAGAATATAATGTGGTGCCTTTTGGTGCTACTCACTGACGAAACGGTAAGTTCCTCAAAGAGCCAATTTTGTATAGAGAAATGACGGCTAAGGGGACCGGAAGGCTGACCTCAGCCATAAAGGCTGAGCCAGTAGCAATCCCCGATTCAAATTCAAGTGCAGTGTAGAGTTTTAGTCTGAAGAGGGCTCCACACTGGCGAATTTTGGTAGAAAATTTATATTTTTACTAAAATACCAAAAATGACCAGACATGTAGACAGCATTATGAGACACTCATTTGTGCAGTTTATCAGCAAACAAATTTGTTTTATGGGGTGAGTTCTAAAAAGAGAGATCACATTTCCCTATTTTTAGCCTCCCTTCATTGGTTCGCTGTTAAATTCAGAATAGAATTTAAGATTCTCCTTCTTACATATAAAGCCCTAAATAATCAAGTTCCATCATACATCCGAAGTCTGATTGTTCCATATGTTCCTAATGTAACAGGTCTCAGGTGTGAGGCATGTCGCAAGATTAAATTTGTTCTGTAAAAGACAGAGAAAATGATTAGGTCGGCAACAGGTGGTGCGCTTCCTGCTTTCTCTCAAGCCAGTATGATGTATTAACATAAACATGTTTCCATTCTGTTCGATTAGCAGTGAGTTTTCAATCACTCTCAAAATAATTTGCAAATCACAATCCAGAATTACAACAAAAATAATCCTCTTTTCACACAGTATAAATGCTTTGTTGACAGTATTCTAAAAATAGAATGTACAAAAGTTACAACTTTCACTGACTGGGCATAAATGGCTGGGCACCATAACCAGCCAAATCAAACAATTTATCAGGTGAGCTATACAGTAAATCAGCATGAACTAGAACGCTGTGCACCTACAATGCACATGGTTAGGGTAACATAGAGATCCAAACCAGTAGCATGCTGAGCACGTTACAGTCAATGCCAATAGAATTCAGAAAAAAATACAGTTTTACAAACAAATACCAAATTGGTAGCCACTTTAAGATTACATGGAAGATATAAATACAGCACATTTACAGATAGAAAACTTTTAAACTGATCAGAATAATGACCTGAAGGAACTTCTGCTGCCTGTGTATGCCGCTGCAGCAGTGCTGCTGTCAACATGTCAATTACAGCCCAGACCACGCCCAGCCCTCTCCCCCCACACGTTGGCTGGTCCTCCAAGCAACACCTCCTTTTGGCACATTTTTCAAACTGGAAATGTGAGCGGAGTAAGACTCTGGTAGGGGGGTGAGTTGCTCTTTAATATTCATCAGAACTCTTGCTGCAGCATTTTGGATGAACTGAAAGCTTTTAATTGCATTTTTGGACTTCTTGATAGTAAATAATTGCATTAGTCTAGCCTTGAAGTTAGACATGTTTCTCAGCATCACTCCTGGACAGGATGTTTCTAATTTTAGCAATATTACGGAAGTGAAAGAAGCCTGCTTAAAATGGGATTTGAATGTCATGTCTTGGTCAAAAATCACACAGATGTTATTTACATTACCTGAGCCCAATTTAATCCCATCGAGATGAAGAGATTATCAAAGCAGTTTCTTTTTCAGAGCGTTTGGTCCAAAGATGACAATTTCTGTCTGGTCAGAATTTAAAAACAGAAAGTTTAGAGTCATCCATGTTTTCCAGACATGCCTGTAATCCACCTAACTGATTGGATTATTCAGGATGTATGGATAAATATAGTTGTGTATCATTGGCATAACTGTGAAAATGTATCCCATGCTGTCTGATGATTTTACCAATTGGAAGCATATACACTACTCACAATAAGTTAGGGATATTGTGAGAGACTCAGTGGATGTCATACATATGGTGTTTGTTTTACTTCAGAGATTTTTGGGATAGGGAAGCAATTGTATCGAGGTGATAGGCACACCTCATTTTATCTTTTCCATGTAATGGTCTCACTGTGTACAGTGTGCCTTACATATTGGGGCCAACACCAAAAAGTACTGAAGACAACCCTTGTCAATGTGGCATCAATTTCAACATTCTATGGGTTTAAAAAGCTGGTATTGTCAGTAAGTCATTCCAACTTCATCCTTCAGACAGCCATGAACACACGATAACACTTAACAGACGAGCAGCGCCACCTGGCCATAGTACGCCTTCGGGTCGGTGGCAGGCAGTCAGATGTTGCACGTGAACTTGGTGTGTCTCAAAGTGTCATCAGCAGACTTGCATCAAGACACAGAACTAATGGCAGAGTTAGTGACAGACCCAGGAGTAGAGTCCCACAAGTGACACACCGCAACGATGACCAGTACCTAAGGACCTATGCACTCAGACATCGTCATGCAACTGCCACACAGCTGCAGGCCCGTTTACGAGATGTGAGGGGTACTAGAGTTTCCAGATAAACCATTCGCAACCGACTCCACCACTTTGGCTTGAATGCCAGACGACCGTTGCAGGTGACTCCACTGACACCAAGACACCGCTGTGAACGTTTGCTGTGGGCACAAGACCATGTGGCCTGGAAAGTGCAGCAGTGATCTAACGTCCTGTTCATTGACGAGTGTTGGGTCACCTTGCACAAAAATGATGGTTGTCATTGTTGCTGGAGAAGACAAGGTGAGCAATAAGCCAAGGTCAACATGGTCCCCAAGGTTAGCTTTGGTGGAGGAGGTGTAACAGTCTGGGCAGGCATCCCCAGTCAGTGCAAAACTGATTTGGTTGTTGTAGATGGCTCAGTCACTGCACGTTCTTACCTCAGAGACATCATAGAACCCATCATCAATCCCCAATTCCACCAGTACACCCCCAACTTTCTTTTCATGGATGATAATGCTCCACCACATCATGCCAGAATTGTCACAGCTCGACTTTAGGAAGTCGGAGTGCCTCATATTGTTTGGCCAGCAATGTCCTCTGACCTGAACCCCATAGACCACGTTTGCTACCAGCTGAATCAGAGACTGGATGATCGTACCCCACCCACACGTGACCTGGAAGAACTGTGTGTAGCACGTTTGGAAGAGTGGAACGCATTGCCTCAGGACAACATCATGAGGCTAGTGAGGAGCATGAGACGTTGCTGTCAAGCTGTCATTGCGGCAAATGGTGGAAACACTCGCTACTGATAAATATTACACTAATGAAAATTATGTTTCTTCTCCTTCATTATTAGTAAGATGAAAAGATACTTTGACTTATTTCATTAAAATTCAAACCAAATAGGAATACCACTCATGTAAACAACAATATCCCTAACTTAATGTGAGTAGTGTATATAGTAAAAAGAATTGGTGCAAGCACATAACCCTGTGGTACTCCACAAGTAAGCCTTGAGTGTGAAGATTTATAATTTACATGAAAAAACTGGAATTAAATAGGATTTAAACGAGCTAGTGCTGTTCCTTAGATCCCTGCAACATGTTCAAGCCTTTCTAAGAGAATATTGTGATTGACTGTGTCAAAAGAAGCACTGAGATCTAGCAATGCCAGAACCGACACAAGTCCATTATCTAAGTTCATGAGAATATCATTAGTATATTTCACTAGTGCTGTTTCAGTGCTATGTACAATGATGAGCTCTAAAACCTGACTGAAGCTCTTCAAACAGGTCATTACTGTTTACTTCAGTCAACAAAGTTTTTAACCAGGAAGAAACGTTCAACTAGATAATTCCTGAAAAAAATATGGTGGGGCCTGCTGCTTGATCTGTGCTTCTCTGACCAGAGCCAAACATTTCTGTGGCTCAGTTAGCACCAATGTGCATTCGGGTTGACCTTAAACATTTTGAAGAGCTTTCAATAACTACCAGTTTGTATCTTTGTATCAGTTTCATGAAAATGGCAAAAGTTTATTCTTGTGCTGGAGCTATTGCCTTTTACTGAACAAACTGCATCTCCTAGCATCCTATGTGCTGCCCTCAACCTATTCTCATTGGTCTGTGGTCAGTGATGACATCCCAGAGTTGATAAAGGGGGAGCAAACACTAAATTCATCGTCTTTTGTTCCTGTTCGCGGAGCTGTGATGAGACGCCCATTGAATTACTAGCAAATTTTCCCCTTGTCTGTTCAAACCTGCTGGACCAGGAACAAACTTTCCCCATAAACGTCAAGGTGCCATCTGCCAAGCGATCCGGCTTCCCGTTTACGTATCTAGGAAGCCCGCTGGTTTCTGATTTCGATCAAGTTAGACAGGCCTGACTTGCTCACCGCCTGCAATCGGACATCAGCTTTCTGACCTTGGTTTGTACACAGCCACTCCTTCTAAACTGGACACTCTCAGGCCGGTGTACATTATTCGTCGTGGACTGGAAGAGACTCATCACCAAGTAGGATAAACCTGGTTTATTTCTGTTGAGTCTGGGTAGAGGAGATTTAGGTCCAACGGGTTAGATCCCGTTTGTCTGTTGGTTGATATAGGTTTGTTAACTTGTAAATCACTGTTGCTCATCGGCAATTAGCGTTGCCATACACTGGCCCTGAGTGTTGCATGCTTTTGTGTTTATTGTCATTTTAATTGTTGGCTTGCGTGTCTGTTTAGGCAGGTCGCGTGGCCTTCCGTCGATCCCATTTACTGTCACCCCTTTTTTTGTGCAAGCCACCATTGCTAATTGAAGCTAGCCTTTGTCGAATCGTCACAGGGTTTTTCTTTGTCTCCCTTTGTGAGCCGATCGGGCCAATTGATAAGAACTGAGTCGAAAGTGATTGATGACAAAAGGGGGTGTAAGCTAAACCCCCCCCGCATTCGCTCGCTGTCTCCCACACACACACACACACACACACACATTCACACACACCTCTCCCCTCAACGTTAACTGTTTTTATTCTATATTTGCATGCATTAGCATAGATGGAAATATTTAGATGTAAGGTTGATCCATTTTCGTAATAAACTTCTCTTAATTTAACGAGCAGTTTCCTGTTTTTTCTCAGTGTGTGTACAGTTATTAATGTCCCCACGGGAGGACTCTGCTTTTTGTCAAAAAATGACAAAAGACATTATTGCTTAGGCAGTTCATCCAACTCCTTGACAGAGAGAGAGTTCCTGGATGACTAAGAAACAACATGCATCATAACACATAGTTTTAATGAGTACAATGTTGATTAAATTTTTGCCATTATTTTTTGCCAAGTCTTAAAGGTGTTAAATGTGAGAAATTCTCTTATAGTAAGTGGAATACTATTCCAGATGTGGGAGCCCCTGACTGATAGAACATACTGCTCAAAAGTGGTTCGTTTGTAGGGAAGTTCACAGTCTCTTAACAATGGACCTAGCGGCTCTGCCAAAAGTAGATTTTAGTTTTATGAATACCCTTAATGGTGGTGGTGCCAAACCATGGAGTATTTTGTATCTGGTACAAGTAAATTTAAAGATTTCAAAATGTAGAAGATTGTATGTTTCCACAATGCAACAGTAATGGTACAAAATATATTTTTTTGGCAGATAATTTAATGCTTGATGACACTATAGCATTCATAAAAATCCTCACAGCTTTAAGTGTCATTGATGATTGAATATATCTGAAGGTATATACACTATTTTTAATCTTTTTCGATATGTTATATACATGACCTTTGAATGTAAGGGTGGAGTCAAGAACCACTCCATGGTATATAAGGTATGTACCAATTTGAGCTCCTCACCTCCGTGAAAAATATTTTCATTTGCGTTTTTTTTGTTTTTTTGTTTGGTAAACAACATACAGACTGTCTTTTTAGTATTTAAAAGGAGACACAAATTTGATAGCCCCTTTTGGACTTGGGCCATTTCAGATGTGAGAATGTAGCCAACTTGCATATTCGTTGCTGGAGTGTATTACAGCATCATCTGCATACACTTGTATGTGGGTGTTTTTACATAATTGTGGAAGGTAATTGTACAGTGACAAGAGTACTGGTCCAGTATCAAGCCTTGCAGTACTCCCACTGTACACTCTTGATAAGGTGATTTGACACCACTGACCACAACACACTGTGTTATGTTGGTGAGATATGATTCCATTCATTTTAAAGCTTGCTCTGAGAAATTAAATTGGGGTAATTTGGTTAGAAGAATTCTGTGGTAAACTGTGTCTAAGGGCTTTTTAAGGTCCAAGAATACAGCACCACCACACCCACTCTTGTCCAGGAAGCTCTTTGTTTTTGCTAAACCCACTCTGATTGTGGCACCTGTTGAATGATGGGTCCGAACTGCATTGGGTGTAAAGGATTATGACTTCTATTGTTCTGTAATTGCGTTTGTCCCCCGTTTTGAAAATTGGACTAATCACACCCACTTTCCATGTCACTGGGACAACAGTCAGTGTTTGACTCACAAATTCACCATATGTGTGATCGGTGCTATCACTGTCTTTATGTTCTTTAAAAAAAACTTACATCAAAGCCAAAGTCATCCCTATATTTCGAGGTGTTCAGTGATCTAATAATGTTGCGTACTTCCATTTCTGTTAAAGGTCATCTATATTTCAATGTCTGTGTCTGTGGTATTCTGATCAGTGGTTTGTAAATACAGGTTGAACATCAATGCAAAGTCACCATCCACCTGTGTTTCTAATACTTGCTGTTCTTTTGGGGATGTCTTAACAGATACCTACCTTGTGTAAAACTTAAAGGGGTTTGTTGGGCAAAATGAATCCCGTTTTTTAAAATTTTGTATGTGTAAGAACTATGCAAAAATCACATTAGATTCTACTATAAGCTTAAAGTGCTGATGACATCACATTTTTAACAGTAAAATGGCATAGAATTAAAAACTAGGAAATCACTCGGATGGTGATTTGGATCACCCCTAAAATCTAATCACTTGTTCCTGGTCCCACAGCGGACGTTTCCTGGAGATTCCATCCAAATCTGACTGAAATTCTTTTAGTTATGTTGCTAACAGACAAACTAACAAACGAACTGGCAAAAACATAACCTCTTTCGCGGAGGTAACAAACCCTGGCTAAAACAAACCTCCTTGGCAGAGGTAAATATACACCTTGCTTAACATTTTGGTGTTATTGGTGCTGCAGCTGTGGGTGATTAGTACATCTCGATTCTGCTATCAACTATTTTGATATTGTTTGCTAGCTGCTACCAGACATCAGTAGCTTTGAAAGGAATCCCGCTGGTTATATTGTATATGACGATTGTAATGAAATATACATGAAAAATAGTGTCAAACACTTTAAAATGCAAATAGTAACTACAACTCTTGAGGATTTTGTTCTAAAAAATATTAGTAATCTTTAAAGGAAATAAAATTAAAACAGTTTTGATCACTGGTTGAGTTCCAGAGGTACTGCGTCCTAATTCTTCAATACACTGCTTTGTTAAATATGAAGGCATTTATTTTGTAGAGTATGCCTGGGTCTTATTTTAAAGGTCAAAAAGTTATTTTTACCAGGGTACAGATGTATACATAAACACCAGGCTGTAACTTACTATAGAAGATGCAGTCTGTTAGTCAGTGAGGTCAAGACATTCACGTGTTGCCATGCCTTGTGCTTGATTTGTCTATTACCCAATACATTTAAGCTATACTCTCAAAACTATTTCAGAAGTTTGCTACTGCAAACTACACATTTTGCAGAATATGCTTGCTAGTGTAGCTTTCCTCTACTTTTTGGTATTTTGAAGCAGTAATGTGTCAAACAAAGATCATTTTCCCCCTGTTGTGGGTAAAAAAGTGATCATTTGATAAGTGCAGTGAGCTAACTTTGCCTCTAAGTCTAGACTTATAAATCAGCTTTCAGGTTTACACAAAAAATAAAAGATTTAAATCTCCTCAAAGAAGGTTGCAATCCCACTGAAGAAAAGTAAACTCCAGCATTCCTTTACTAGTTAAAACTACACCCTGTAGACTACATCATGGAAGATTTCATCCGCTTCGCATAGTAATGCTGTAAGCTTTTGTATTTAAAACAGCCATCTTGAGGACGAGCTATGAAAGGTTTCTCAACAGAAAAATATGCTGCAGGACATCTAGAACTTAGCAATGGTTTGGTGGAGTAGTGGTTTCATTGTGAAATTGACAAAATGTTTGCTGAAGAGCTAGAAGTATTTGCAGCCGGCTTATTATGCCTTATTGAAAACCTTAAAAAAACAAAGAAACATAAAAATTTGTTTAAATGGAAACTATGCTATATTTTTTTCTGCAGATGAGTGAAGGACATGAGAGAGGATATATTTCGTCACATCCTGCTCTTGGGTATGCTGCTGTGCATCAGTGATGCAACTGCTTCACTGTGTGAGGACACTTAGTCATTCATACTATAAGTTTTATTTTCTTTAATAGGTTCACAGACTTCAGCTTTAGCAGCACTTCTGTTTAATATCCAAGATAAATAGGTCAGCGTTTTTCATGCTGTTGCTACATTCATTGTGAAAAAAACCCGAAATTTAGATGTGAAACTATACTAAAGAACAGCGACATTATGGGCCTGATATCAAAGGTTTGTGCTTGTTAAAATGTGTGCAAACCTCACAGCGGGCGCAAAAACATGCAGCAGGTGATATACTAAGTAGGCACATTCAATGCTTTTGCCCTTGATGAATATGCAATGTGGGCATTTCTGTCAGAAGGCGTGAAATATTGGGAGGAGAACATGCAAATAAGTAGGCTGTCCATGCGCAGTGTGATTTATTAAACAAGAAACTGTTTGCGCTGGCTTTTTTTGCGCCTATTTTTACCGCCTCTGAAAGGCATGTATTAACTTTGAACTACCACATTTCAACATTGGTTTATTACTGACAATCGAAAAATATTCACACACATTTTAACCTAATGGTAATTAACACCTGAATGGCCATAAACCTTACCCCTCCTTTCCACTGGAGGCGAAAGCAGCACGAGTCTGCCGCGTCCCAGGAGCGTCATGTCGCAGCACTTTTGTAAATATACGCGGCAGTCCTATTTTCTACGCGGTACGCCTCTGAAACACGTAAATTTCTACATTTTGGATAGGGGAAGACAGGATATAACGGCTCTGCATCCGGAAATTTTCTAAATAAAAGAAACGTGCTGCTTTGCGGTTGCTTTACTTAAAAAAAGATCACTACCTGTGATGCCCGGTGAGAAGTCAGTACCTCGCAGGAGGGTCTCATTTGTGTGTCATCACACAAATAAGCGATTTTGGAAATTCCCTGACATAACATAAACTTATTGGCGAATATAAAACGGACATAACATAAAACACAGACCTTTTGGAGCCATGTTGTTTTCTTTTCCTGGTTATTGTTGTCATAATAGACGTTTATATATGTCTATGGTTGGTGTGTTTACTGAAGAAACCACGCGTGATTTTGCTAATCTTGCGTTATTTCGAGCTCTCTCTGTAACAGCTGCTTTCCTGCTGCATGCGCCTCATACGCACCCGGTGGAAAGGGCCAAGCAGCAGAATACGCAAGTGACACGTGCTGCTCCTGTAACACGCCGCTTACGCGTCCGGTGGAAAGGAGGGGAAACAGTTATATCGATTTTCCCCCTTTTTTTCCAAAGATGCATCATAACTCCCTCCACGCTCAACACATCTACAGCAGCTGTCTCTGGAATATGGCAACTGTATGGAGCAGAGAGCTGCGCATGTACACCACACGCATTAAGTTTATTTATGACAAACACAAAAGAACATTCACAGACATTCTAGCCTAATTGTAATTAACTCTCTACACCCATAGACTTGACAGGTATGTTGTTTTTTTATTTCCTTTTTTTGCCAAAGACGAATCATGAATCCACTGCGCCAATCCTCATCATTCTGGCTGTGGCGCAGTGCATGGGGCAGAAAGGCTGGCACACGCAGCAGCGGACACAAAATACTAATTTGAATACGCCTGTTATGAATTCCGCAATCAAATAGTAGATGAACCACAAATGAAGGACAACCCACTGGCGCAATTTTTTTGCGGGACACGCAAATTTGTGCTTTTTATTTGGAATACTGATAAATCTGGCCTTATGAGTTGTATATTCTATCCATCTGCATGTCCATATTACTGTCCTTCACCTGCCTTCACATACTTAGTCAGAACTGTTACATCAGTATTAGATCATACTTGTTTAATTACATTTAACACACCTGACTGGGAAGCTTATGATCTACTTATATAAGCACAGGGATCATGTCTGGTCGATCTACAGACCACAATCATAAATGTTTCAGGCTGAAAGTGGTAAAAAAGAGAAGAAGAAAACACAGTGAGAGCATAAATTATTAACATGTTGTATCTAGGAAGCCTTAGGCATCTCTCTGGCCATTTCACCTCACAATTGGACAATATGTGAAGGTGTCAGGACAACCTCATCTTCACCCCTAATAAAGCTTATCTGATTTTCATACATGTAGTTTTAAAGATATGTTGTCTTTTCTGTGGGCTCTTGTCACTCCTAGGTTCTCTTCTAAGGGGCTTTTTTAAGCAAACGGGTTACGGGTCTTTGTGGGTACGCCCCTGGAAGTCTGGCGGACGGCCAGGAGGGTGTCCCTCTACAGGACGGGGGCCGGGCGGATGGCCCAGGCAGCGGCTAAAGAGCTTGGCTAGTCGGTGGCGACAAAGGGGCCTGGCCGGTCGAGGTCAGCGGCGATGAAGAGGCTTGGCTGGTAGAGCTGAATCTGGCAGCTCGAAAGCCAGCTGAGCTCAATCTGGTGGCGCGGATGCCAGCTGAGTTGAATCTGGCAGCTCGGAGGCCAGCTGAGCTGAATCTGGCGGAGCAGAGGCCGGCTGAGCTGAATCTGGCGGCGCAGAAGCCGGCTGAGCTGAATCTGGCAGCGCAGAGGCCGGCTGAGCTGAATCTGGAGGCTCGACCGACAGTGGTCGGCAGCGAAGAGGCTCCAGTGATGGGGACGGGTAATCCTTGACCCTCCCTGGGAGCTCTAGCGACAGGGACGGGTCCTCCATGACCCTCCCTGGGAGCTCTGGTGACGGGGACGGGTCCTCCATGACCCTCACTGGAAGCTCTAGCGACGGGTATGGGTCATCCTTGACCCTCCCTGAGAGCTCTGGTGACCCATGGGGGAATGTTAGTCGCTGGAGAGCTGCCGCTGTGACTGCCAGGAAGACAGCAGCCACAATGGCGGCAGGCTCAGGTGGGCACCAGAGAGAGGAGAAAGCTAACCATTAGCAACTCCACAACATGGCAGAACACGGTCGGACTAGAGTTATTTGTGGACATAGCAAATCAGGGTTGCACTTTTTACCAAAGAAAGAAGAGCTGAGGAAGAAACTGTAGGAATGTGTCTTGGACCACTGCCAGCAAAGTAAGTTAATTATTTGATTGAAGGCAGCATAAGCATAAACATTACTGTGAGCCAATCAGAGATGAGATGTTTGCCTTTAATGAATAATACTGAATTAGACTCAGATGCAGACGTTTCAACCCACCCACTCCTTTGACAAACTGCAACCTCCTGAAACAGGAACGATACATACTTTTTTCCGCATAAAACAGCTCACAAAGCATATAGTTTATATGGGCAGATTTTTGTGCCATCAGGTACTGAATTTGAACTAGTTCTGTTCTCATTTGCATCACTCGGATTGAATACGAAATGCTCATATTGAATAAATGCTGATTACAATTGTAAGACATTCACAAGCACTTTTTTAAAATAAAAAAATAGGAATTAAAGGTTTTTCAGAGAGCATCTGTGTGCAGGGATACTAGAATAAGTAGTATGTTTTCTGTGCTTAAACCTTTCCATGCAGTACGATCCTTCACAAAAACACACAATAAATCAGGGGGGGAGGATCAAACTTAAAATGGATGAGACTTCAAAACTATAGGCAAGGCAATTTTATTTGTATGACACGCTTTTAACAACAAGGGGATTCAAGGTGCTTTACATGATTATAAAGTTAAATAAAAATAGCAGTAAAACACAGACAAAGCATATAAATTAAAAACAGCAATAAAGCAAAAAAAAAAAAACACAGATACATCAAGCATTACAAAGTATATAGTGTAAAAACAGCAAGAAGCATACAGAAAACATGATACATGAAAACATTACTCAAAGGTAGCTCTAAACAGATAGGTTTCTAGTTGTGATTTAAAATAACTCAGTGTTTCAGCAGCTTTGCAGTTGTCTGGAAGTTTGTTCCAGATTAGAGGAGCATAGAAACTGAAAGCTGCTTCTCCGTTTTTGGATTTAATTCTAGAGATGCTCAGTAGACTGGAATTAGAGGACGCGAGTGTTCCGGATGGATTGGTATAGTAACAGCAGATCTTCAATATACTTAGGTGCTAAGCCATTCAATGATTTATAAACTAGTATTTTGAAGTCTATTCTCTGAGATACAAGGACCCAGTGTAAGGACTTCAGAACTGTGGTGATGTGCTCTACTTTCCTGGTTCTAGTGAAGACACGAGCAGCAGCGTTCTGGATCAGCTGCAGCTGTCTGATTGACTACTTAGGCAGACCTGTGAGAACGCTGTTGCAGTAATCAATCTGACTAAAAATAAACACATGGATGATGACATCCTCTGCAAACAACAACTTAAAAGCATCCGACATCACCCCTCACAAAATTCCTTGGGAAATAGTCATCCATCCATTATCTATACTGTCTTTCCTATGCAGGGTTGTAGGGGGGTGGGCTGGTGCCCATCTCTAGTGGTCATCGGACCACCATTTTGCGAGAGGCGGAGTACACCCTGGACAATGTGCACTGTGCCTTGGGAAATACTGTGGCTAAAATACATATTGCAAATATTTTCTAAGTAAACATATGTTAAACTTCCATTTTGTGTTTTACCAGAACCATCCATAGGCCTTCTTCAGATCCACAAAAGAGATGTGGACTGAACAAACACTCAAAATCACCTCAGCAGTTCTGCAGGGGTAAAGATCTGCTCCTCTCTTCCATGACTAGGATGAAATTAACTTTTCTCCTCCAGAGGTTTGACAATCTCTTTTGCACGCTCTCTGGTCTGCTTTCTTAATGAATGGGACTACCACCCTGGTCTGCCACTCAGCAATAATTTGTCAAGCCTTCCATGTCACATTTACAGTGTGTGTCAACCTTGAGAGCCCATCCAGAGTGTTCAGGATATTGGGGCAATTTTTGTCTACTTCTGTCTGTCACCCTAAGGGTAGAGGGTTTTGTAATTTCATTCCTTCTTCAACGGTCAAGTCCTGAAACAGCTGATAAGTATTGGATAGCCAAAATGATTGTGACTTCTGTGGTTGCATTGGGTAAAAAGAGGGAGGAATTTAGTGATGCCATGGCGAAGGAGTTTTATTTGCACTCAAGGAAATTTGTGTAAACCACCATTTGCAGTTTGAATTGATGGAGAGGGGGGGCAGTATGCTGTGGACCCTGACCAAGGACATTGTCAGACAGTGAAAGAGCACTTTAAAGATATTATCAATGGAGTCATTCGGAGGAATTTATTCTTATCAGTAACAATGAGAGATTTCCAAGTCAAGATTTTTTTAAATCCTAATACGAGTCAGACGAGTCATTTATGATTAGGCAATTGCCAATAAAGTCTGAATCTAATACATTTTCTCTTTAACTGTAGAAACTATGGTTGAGACATAATTTATAGATTTAACTTAAAGTAAAAGCAGTGATACTTCATGATAGTATTACTCAAGTAAAAGTATGAAGTATGGTGTAGTAAAACTCCTCCTAAAAGTAAATTTTTCAAAAGGTTATTCTAGTAAATGTAACTGATTACATGTAACCAATTACTACCCACTTCTGTCAATCAGTGAATAACCCATACCCAAGCGCTACCAGGTGGTGTTTTTGTTTTTTTAAGTACTCGTCAGGGAGAGTTTTTGGTGAAGGAAGGAGAATCAGAGCTTTCTATTTTCAGTATCATTATAAAATGAAGTTAAAAGAAGCGAAAAAACGTAACACAATAACTGTGTATTTATACAAATTGTCCATACATGTCAAGAGTTGTTCTCAGGGACTTTAAACTTCCATGTGTTCTGGAACATATTGCATCTGGAAATGCTGGTAGCCTTTTGGAAATTTTTGAGTTGAGATAATTATCCACATTCACTGGGGAAGACTCAGAAACTGCTGTTTCAGTGATTCTAGCTAACCTATATAATATGAAAATACCATCCTAAAATATCACTCCCATAATTTTGGTACCCATTTTGTCAAAATAAAGGTAAAATCTATTTTACATTTGTCGTAATGTCACCCCAGCTCCTTATCTAAATAGTTAATGATCACTCGCTCCAGGGAGCCTGGAAAAATATTTTTTTATTTTATATCTTGCCATGTTGTAGTTCCAAAAATTAACATTCTAAATCTAAAACCAGTATTGCTAAGTCAAAGCCTTAGAAAACATGGGTTCAGAAATTAGCAAAAAAATTGTTAACAGTTCAGCTCTACTTATTACCTCCTTTTGTAGAGTTTTCTTCTAAAGGAAAAAAATCTTTGCTTTCCCCCAATCTCTTCACCTGATCTTATCATCCAACTTGACTCCCCCCTTTCCAGCACATCTTCATCTAAAGTGTGTTGCTTTGCCTTGTCCACTTTCAGAATTAGTTATGTAATCTCTTATCTGCATGAGTGTGTGCGCCTTCACCACCTAATTAAATTAATCATGTGGCATGTAGCTATTTTACTGCAACGTCAAAAAATATGTAAACTGACAAGTTTATGACAAGTAAACTGCTCTCATTGTTTGTTTAAAAATCATCTCAAAACCACAGTCTTTGGTTTGGGATGTTATCTAGTTACGACTTTTACAGTGCTCTGACATAAAACTGTAGACAGAAGTGGAACAACAAAGAGCAGGAGTTGAGAGAAGCTGTAGCAATATAATTTTTTTTGCTGTAAATGTTTAGCCAAAACTTGGGATTGGATCAGGACATCTGTTTCATATTACCAATTTATAGTTTAATTGTTGATGTCAACAACATTTTCTCTGTTGACAAATATATTTAAATAATATCCTAAATGTTGGATTATGAATAAATGTTAAAATAGACAGTTATTGATGGAATAGATCCATTAAATTACTCTACCCTTATAAAATATCAGAGTAATGAATATATTTTCAATAAAATAGTCAGAGTACGGAACTAATACATACAGTCTGCACCTTATCATATCTCACTGTAGGTATTTTGATTGCTTGTTATCACAGAAAACAGACACACACAGAACCCCCCCCCCCCAGTGAGGCTCTCTGTCGGCTCGCTGGTATAACAACGCATTTCCAAAACTGACATTTAATCTAAGCCAACAAATCACCATGGAGATCCCCCATCCATCCATAAGCTGAAATGTATTTAGGGGTTCTTTTCTCTCTCTCTCTCTCATGCGCACACACCACTTTTGCAAAAAGTCATGGCGATATTACAGATCAACTTTCTCTGTGCTCATGCCAACTGTCCTGGGAATATATACTTATTTGTGATTTTATTGGAGAAAACGGTATTGTCCATTTTCATTACTGACATCATCTCAGAGCCCCATGTTGCAGTGTTTGTGTTTAGTATAAGTATGTGTGCTAAGAGTGTAGCAAAAGTACGTGTTTAAATCCTTAGTTTTGCTGACATGTTACCTTGGCAAAATAATCATAATACTGATAATAGAGTAATCACACTAATAATAACAAAGGTGTCATTTTTTGATAGATTCATTAGTTTTGTATGTTCTCTTTCAGGTGACTGCTGAATGAAGAGATAGGAAGTCATGGAGGGATTTGTAGCCACCAAAAAATTGAACTTTTTCCGACAAGTTAAGCCGACTTAAAATACTTACCAGGGGCCATACTGAATAAAGATGATGGGCTTAGCTAGGTGGCTGTGGGATGAGGGTGGGGTGTGCTGAACCACGGGCTGTGTGGGAAAATGGTTTGACTTGGGACAGTTATAAAAGTGGGTTGTATACAAATCTCTGAGCTGCAGGGAGTATTGAAGTCTGTTAAGAAGTATAAGAATTAATTTACTCGGTTATTAGAAATGCAAGTAGAACTCATAACACTTCATTTAAAGCTTTGTTTAGACTGAGTGCAGATAAAGCATTCCATAAGTAGATCAACTAAAATTTATAATTATCTCTTGCTGGAATCAGCTTTTAATTCACCTACTTATTGCTTCATTCACTTTTTATCACAAGAAATAGAAAGAAATACAGGCAAAGTAGACACAGGGGGAGATGGGAGAGAGGGAGACGTGAGGGCTCTGTGGGCTGCACTGACACTAATGATATCTGACCTCTACCAGCCAAACAGCCAGATTTTCAATCCTCTGTGTTCCTCTCCTCTATCTTTTTCCCCACATTGTCTCGAGGGCATTGCTTCACACCATTATTTGGCTGGAATTAGCTTTTACCACCTTTTTCTACTATTTGCCTTCCCTCACCTCTTGTTTAATCTTCCTTGCTTTCTTTGTTTGTTCTCCTTCAACCCATCTTCATTTGTTCTCCTTTTACTTCTGCGTGTTTTCCTCCTCGTGTTTTAAATCCCCTGTATTCTTAAACCTAAACTTTCCCCCTTCTTCTGCTTTTGTTTCATGCTTGTAAATGTCTTTTGTTGGCTTCTTTATTTCCCTCTCTCAGACTTGTGTTTTGTTCTTTGAGTTCTTATCATTTCTCTCTTTCCTATTTCTTTTATTGTTTTATTTTCCTTGTATGTTTCTAGTTTCCTTTTCATTCCTATGTTTTACTTTCTTCTTTCTTTGATTATGTTTCTCACTTTTTCCATAATTTCTCCTTCTCTCTACAGTCCTCCACTTTTGTCTTTTTCCCCTTTAATTAGCTATCCAGGCTTTGGATACTAAGGCAGATGATTGACCACAGCTCGTTCCCTCTCCATCTCCATGCAGACATCACCCTCTACATCCCTACCTCCCTTCTTTCTCCCTTTCCATCTCGTCTTCCTTCCTTGTGTGTCCAGAGGGTGTCAGCCGCTAGTGGTTACTCCCGTCCATCCCTATGACCACCAGGCCAGGCTGTGGGACTGAAACTGATTGGATGTGACAGCTCTCTCATTATTTAAAGTCAGAGTCACTTTGTGTATTTGCCTCTGTCTCTGTGTGTCCAGGGGTTTGAATGAGCCAAAGGGTGTGAGTGTGTAAGTGCCTGTCAGATTGTCTTTGTGTGTTATTGCCCTTCTTTCTAAGAGCCAATGAGGAGCTAAGAAAAAGGGGGCTAATGAAGTAAGCATTTGATTGGGAGGCAGAGAACCATATCGGTGATGAAGGGGGAAAGAAAAAGAGGAAGGTGTTGATGGTCTGTTTGCAACAAAGACTTTGCTTTAGTGAAGTCCAAAAGACAGTAAACAAGCAGGAAATGTTTTGAATTAGATGGATAGACACGTGAACAACACAATGAACATTGCACTGCATGTCGCAAGTCATTTAATGGTCCATCTCCCAGTCACTTAGGCCCTGTCTACATTAGACCGTTTAAGTGCTTAGACGAATAAATATTTAGTCAATACGCCATTTCGGCCACACTAGCCCATCGTTTAAGGTTCCCCTTCCCGGATATTTTTTACACGGGTAAGGTGGCCGTCTATTTCTTAAATCTCCGGCTCTTGGATTGGTGTGGATTCGTTAGGCGTTTAAGAACTATTGCTGACCATAATCTTTGTGGAACATTTCTGACACTCCAATTAATCTATTGATTGAAGAATGAATGCAGTTCTAAAGGCAAAAGGGAGGTCTAGCTTGGTTTTAACAGATAAAGTGGCCAATGAGTGTATATAAGATGATAAGAGAAAAAAAGAGGACACCTTGATGGATGGATGGATGGATGGATGGGTGGATGGATGGATGGATGGATGGATGGATGGATGGATGGGGATGAATGAATGGATGGATGAATGAATGGATGGATGGATAATGTGACATGGAATAAAGTCTGAAAACCCCACTTTTTTGACAAATCTTTGGGTTTTGGGCCTTTGTTTATTTCATCATAAAATGTTAGACTGTGTAGTGCATGGGTGTCCAATTCTCCAGCCAGTTTTAGATGGGTCTCTGCTTCAACACAGCTGATTCAAATGGTCCAACTACCTCCTCAGCATGTCAAAGTTCTACAGAGGCCTGCTAAAGAGCCATCATTTTATTCAGGTGTGCTGAACCATGGAAAGAACTAAAACATGCAGGAGACCGGCCCTTGAGGACCAGAATTGGGCACCCCTGGTGTAGTGTGTCATTTTACACTTGACGTTACATTTAAATAACATATAAATCCGGTTGGAATCCATTTATACACACATTCAAAACCTAAATCAGAGACACATAAACAAACGGTCAGTCCTAACTAACTCTTCTTTCTTTCAAATCAGTCATGGATTGAAACCATGAGCATTTGACTTCTGATATCCATCAGGCCTCCAACCACCTTGACCAATATAAGCTAATAAATAGAGGTTGTGTGCACAATAACAGGCCCTTGCTCACCCAATTCCCACACACAGACTAAGGCAGAGATATACCATAGTACTGTAGCTCTCAAATGGCCAGGGATAAAAACTTGAACTGAAGTGACCCTGAGTCAGTTTAGGCAAACAGACAAAAACAGAGAGAACGTGGAGTGAGGACAAAGGACAAATATAAAGACAGAATCAAAAACCCACCCCAGTGTCGAGCGATCAGACGCAGAATGGCAATGGGGTGCTGGAACTGCTTAGCCAAAGCCATTGTGGTTTCATCTACTCATTCCCATGCCATCAAATGCCAAAACGGGTGGAGCTTGCAAAGGGATGCAAAACAGTCCCAACTACTGATGTTAACACATGTGGTAAAGATTTGTATAAAAGCCATAAAATAAATTAGTGATATGGAGACTTGGTGACACCAAGAATCTGCTTTAAAGACCTCATGACACGAAGTTGACATTTTTAAACATAACATAAAATAAAGAAATCTGAACCCAATGGACTATATCTAATTCATAAACACGCCTTGCATAACCCTACTGAGAGCAAAAAACCGCTGGGTGACTAGCATTTTAGTACTGTATCACTGCGCACCGAACAAGCCGAAAGCCGGAAGTGACGTTAGCGAGAGAACGCATTCTGTTTGTTGACACATTTGACAGCTGCTTTTCAGCTGTGACTGGGACTGCTATTTTCAATTTTTGACAAAGAAAAGTGATCGCAATGCCTTCGCGTTGTGTTGGGGGATTTTGCTCAAATACACACAAGGACTGTGTCAGTTTATTTAAGTTTCCCAAAGACCCAGAGTTACTGTCTAAGTGGGTGAAACGGGTTAGACGCACCCATGAGTTGTGGGCTCCCTCCTCTTCCTCCTCTCTCCTCTGTTCGGAACATTTTGAGCTGAATTGTTTTGATTACTATGATAAAGGAATCCCTGGGTTGTTTTGTTCAGCTGCTGATAGCTGTACCTGCAGTGTTCTGCAGGAGTGGGACAGCGTGTGGCGGCGGTACCGTGGTGGTACTTGTGGACTACGATGCAACACTGACAGCGACACTGACAGCGACAGCGTCAGCATCGCTACTCCTACAAGCTCGACTTCCACTGATTCGATCTCGTGTTTCCAGAAGCATAGGCTCATTTTAGCCGGGGACGCTGGGGACATGTCCGGACCACTTTTCTAAACCTGATGCGGAATTTCTTACCAGTGCAGATCTAACATCTACTTGTGCTCCCAGCACAATTTCCACATAATCAGTATCTGAACGGACTATTATTTAAATGACTCCATTGCACTCTTTTACAGTCATGGTTTCTTTCTTCACAGATGCTGCAGCGTTCTTTGCAGTGGATACATCAAGGTTTTAAAGGACTAGTCCGTATGCAAACACGTTCAGAGCAGAGTCCCGCAGTACCGCTGGTACCCGTTTCAAGATGGAAAAATCGTCAATTAAATTTCATGGCTCTGGCTGAAGTTTCTTTACTGCAGGTTAAAAAATATTAATTCAATACTTTTGTTTGTTTCCGACTCCCAAAGAGAATGGTGTTGATATATTGTGTTTGTGGAGAGAACATGCCAGAATATTCCCCAAACTTTGTTCAGACAGCGGAATGTTCCCGCTATCTAAGCATCCTCCGCTGCCAGAGAGAGAGTTTTCTGCGACTGAATTTGTGATTCAGGAACGGAGAGCACAGATAAACCCAGGGTCTGTGAACAATGTTTTGTTTCTGCACAGCGATCTCTGCATTAAATTAATTTCAGATGTACAATGTTTCAAATAAATTAAAGGGACATGATTCATTGTAATATAATTTACAATCACTTGGGGATTGTGTTATTTTCTGTCTTTGATCGTTTTTTTAAAACTGTAGCCTAATAGAAAAATGTAAAGGCTGTTGTTAAAGTGCGGCAGGAAAATCGAGTGAGAAAATGAAGCAGGACATCACACAAAAGTTTACTTTCTGACGGGCAACTCAACCACCCCACTACTCCATCAGGTAGTGAGTGCATTCACAAAAAGGAATAAGCCTACCATCTGAAGAGTGTTTGTGTGATGAGCTTTTGCCGTCAGTTTATTATGACGCAACCTCTATTCATTAGTAGCTACAATAATCAGAAACACCTGTGGACCCAAACTAACAGCCGTCTTTCATTGTGAAAGTTTACAATTTACGCCACTGACCACTTGATGCAGACGCACAGTCATTTTCAACCTTATGCACAGAGTTTAGGAAACTGAATCAGTCAAAAAAGATTCTAATGAGAGCATCTGAGCATCATCATCAGACCTGGACACCGTACTCAATGCAACGCTATTTCCTCCTGCTGAGGCAATAAGAAAGAGAAAGAAGTGGTGCTTGTTATTCCAGTCTGCAAAGTGCGAGCGGAGCAGATTCAGCCTCCTTAACGCACAAGGTGAACAATTCACGTCTATAGACCATGAGAATGTAGTGAGACTGCAGGTAAAATGTTCATCTTTAGTACATGTTTTCATCTGCTCCATGTGTGATGGCACGATGGAGATTCTTTGTTCAGATTGTTCGGACTGATAATTAACTAAGATGAATGAAGAAATAAATAATATTGAATGTTTCAGATTTTTTCAAAATTTAAAAAACTGTCAAAGACAGAAAATAACGGGATCCCTGATTAAATGTAAATTATAGTATAATTAATAATTTTTCTTTTATTGCTTTGGGATATTCCACCCCCGGGTAGCCGCCCAATTGCAGGACTCTGAAGTGTTAGTTTCCCCGCACAGAACAACGGCAGTGGTTGTAAAGAGAATGCGTTTTATTACTGCGCAAATAGCCTAGCTAACTGCTGAATAATTATAGGCTATATGAATTATCAATAATTGTCCCCAGAAGTTTTAAAAACAAACTGACGCCCTTGTCCAGAAGAGACAGATACATATTCAAAGCAGTTTTGCTATAATTATGAATAATTCAAACTCTATTTAGTGAGTCAGACAAAGAAATTAAATAAACGTATTTCACCTGAAACTAATAAATTGTTACAATAATCATAAGTAAGAATTGTAATGAAGTAGGCTATATCTTAGGCCACTTGCTTTGTCGTTTGCCTTGAATGTGTGCCTATATGATTTTATTTTTCCGATGTCAGTCTCAGACCTTATAAATAAGTAGGCTACGTCTGGATTAGTTTATTATTTTTAGTTTTAAAACTGATTTACTATATTTACATTATGTAGGCTAATGTTTATTTTTCAGGTCACTACTAAAATCACGTACGTTAATATTATTTTGCTCATTTATATTATTTTGTTAATTATTTGAAAAGAAAAGAAGCCACGATTAAAAGTAATTTCTAAGCCTAACCAACCTGTGTTTCCCTGACGTCACTTCTCCCGCTAGCTTCTCTGACCCGCTTTCTTCTCCCATCTCAGTCGTTGTGTACGGCTCGTACGGTTCTATGTCACCACCACCTCTAGAAGCACCAGAACCGGCTGCATTTTCCACCTCTAAAACCATCTCAAGGCTAAAACTGGAGGAAGAATCTTCCTAGCCTTCAAATATGAGTGCCTCCATCATGCCTGACAGTGGAGTTTTCGTACTGTCCAGCCTGAGCGGTTTTTTCACTGACGTCACATGGAGACGTAGTTTTGAAGCTGTGGGTAAGCTAATATTTTTGAAATTCTAATTGTCGTGTAAAATCAAGTCTGTTCGGCTCATAAATTTACACAACCACATACTTTGACAAGATGCATTATGTCATAATACATTTACATGAAGTCAGCTTCGTGTCATGAGATCTTTAAGTTGCCATTCTCTAACAGTGAGCTCTAGATTTTTTTTCTTTTACCTCCCTTTCAAGCATAAGCCGATTACAAATATTGAGGTACACAAAGGTTCCTAAACACCACATACCAAATGCCATTCCTACAGTTAAAATTTATTTAAACAAAATCCCACAGAAAGGGCAGGATTGGCACAAGTTTTCTTCATTTATTAGAAACATAAAGTAGCACAGTGGTGCCCCTCCCTCAACTGTTGCTGAGCACTTCCAGTCTGAAGGCACACTGCAGACAAAAGTGCATCAAATCAGATTTTTTTTGCCCATATGTGACTCAATACTGATTTTTTGGGCAATTTGAACAGCACAAATCCAATTTTTTCAAATTCAACCCAGGGCCTTTTTTTATGTGGTACTAAATCCGATACATATGTGAATGGTCATGTGACGTTAAATCCATCCATTTTACAGGGGTAAGTGGGCCATCTATTTCTTAAATCTCCGGCTCTTGGATTGGTGTGGATTCGTTGGGCTTATAAGAACTGAGTGTGGTGATGAAGTGACGTCAGAAAACACGCGCCACAGCCAGCTTAATAACAACCAGTGACAACTCAGAGGTAAATAAAGGAATCTCTCTTCTTGTGAATAGCCATTTTGAGTGACTTTGCCCAATAATTTGCAGACCAGAAATGAGCTTCTTGGTTCTTCTTCAATGTTTACATCTGCCGGGTCACTGTAGGGAAGATGTACTTCCAGGTCAGAGGTGACTGTGACGTCATATACAGTAGGTGGGTCTGCCTTTTTTCCACACATGCCTATGAGGTCAGGGTTGCGCCAGCGGGCGAAGGGGAGGAGGGGGTTGTAAACGATGCTTTGTGCGTGTGGACAGGTAAAAGGTTAGGTGGGATTTATCTGTATAACCTTAGCCGTGTTATTGTAGAAGTAGTGTAAGAGCAAGTCATCAGTGGAGTGGGGGGTTTTAGGCTTGTGGGTCTTTTCCTAAAACCTGTCCTCCCAGAAGTGGATATAGGAGGTGACAGTGTCCATGAACTCATCTAAGCAGTCACAACTAGCCATCATTGCGTCCCAGTCTGCATATTCTAAACACGTGCAAAGCTCCTTCACAGCATTGTTGCTCCACAGTTTTATAGCTTTCAAAACAGGTTTGGAGAGCCTCAGCCTCTGCTTGTACGTGGGGATCATGTGGATCATCACGTGGTCAGAAAGTCCGAGTGCAGTGCAAGGCACTACATGATAAGCCCCACTTATTGTGCTGTAACAGTGATCCAGTGTCCTCTCCTCTCTGGTCGGGCATTTAATATACTGTTTTCATTGGGGAAGTTCTGGCTCAGGTTGGAACAGGTACTTTCCTTAGTTGAATAATACGAATGTATGAGTGATATTAGTGTTGCATCATATTTATACCTTAGAGAAACAGGAAAATGTTTGACTCCTAGACATTTTGTTCAACATACAAAATAGAACGTAGAAAACCCCCCACTTATATTAAAGAGCTATGTATCTGTTTGAGATCATGCTAATGCAATAAAACTGAATTACACAATATACACAGATTCCTCAGGAATGCCAGAATTCCCCTCATGTTGGTTTCCAACCAAAGCAGCAGTGCAAATTGATGTAGACTTCTGTCCTGGAGGCACCACTTTGGGTCTCACATTTTAGACAGACAGACAGACAGACGCTTTATTTGTATTGTACAATACAACGAAATTCCGTTTGCAAGCATCTCCCATTTTGCAATGGTGGGCTGTCAGGGTCAGCAAGGCCTTGTCTGTTGGCCTAACAAAATCAGAAACACTAACCTATATTTTCAACCTAAATTATAATATTTGTTAAATTAAATTTGTTGCGACACACACAGCCACTGGGTGGCACTAATCCACATTCTAGCTCCAACAGGAGAAAAAGAGAACCAGAGCTTTTATAAGGACTCTCCCCACCGGATCACCCACTCTTTCGCTTAGGCTTTGGGCCAGACAGTGCTAGGAGAGACCCCAGTAAATCCATCCTTCAGTGGCGAGGGGAAAAGACGCGAGTTTTTGGGAGAAACAAACAAGATTTAAGGGTTGTTTGTTTCACTGTGATTCGTTACCTTGTGTAAGATTTCATTCATTGTTTGGGTACAAAAGTTTAGTTTAAAAATAATTTAGCTTCATTCCCAAAACCCTTCAATACAAGGCTTGGTCTTTAAGCAATAACATTCATACTGAACTGTGACATCATTATCATTTTGTTGGTTGTTTCTACTTCTTTGTATATTTAGCACTTTTACTGTTTACTTTTGGGTGTTAGTTTTTTTATTATTTTTTTTTCTTAGTAGTTTAGTTGGGTGTTACTTAGTGAGTTTGTTGATTAAAGTATTTTAACTGAAAGTTGAATTATTTTTGTGATAAATTCTTGTATTTTGGAAAGTTGTTGGTTGTCATTGTTCCACTTACATGGGTAGTAACTTGCTGTTCAAAGAACGCCAATAACTTATTCCTTCATCTATTGTTTAATTATCTCAGCCTTATCCGGCAGGTAATCATAAACATAAACTGAGACTGAACAATTTGGCTATTGATATTCCTGGATTCCAGGTGGTGCCCCAAACTTGTTAATTTTTACATGAAATTATTGAACTTATTAATAATTGCCCTAAGCAATTATTCATAATTATTCATAGCCAAAAGCTACCTATTTTGAATATGTTTTTGTAGTTTTATTTCATTACTAATCAGTTAATAAGACTGATTAGTAACTAACCAATAAGATTAGCTACCATAACTATGCAGATGACACTCAGCTTTACATTACAATGTCACCAGGGGACTCTGAACCCATTCAAACCCTAAATCAATGCATCAACTAAATAAATGGATAGATGTGCCATAACTTTCTCCAGCTGAATAAAAACAAAACGGAAGTAATTACTTTTGGACCCAAAGATGAACGATCAACAGTCAGCACACAGCTTCAATTAATACAGCTAGGAACTACTGATCAGGCACGAAACCTAGGTGTAGTTAGGGACTCAGACCTGAACCAGGGTCACATAAAGGCAATAACAAGGTCAGCCTTCTATCACCTGAAGAACATTTCTGGGATTAAAGGACTTATGTTGCAACAGGACCTGGAAAAACTCATCCATTTGTTTATCTTTAGTCGGATTGATTACTGCAACAGCGTCCTCACAGTTCTGCCTAAAAAGTCAATCAGATAGCTGCAGCTGATCCAGAATGCTGCTGCGCATGTCCTCACTAGAACCAGGAAAGTAGAGCACATCACCCCAGTTCTAAAGTCATTACACTGGCTCCCTGTAGCTCAGAGAATACACTTCAAACTACTCCTACTAGTTTATAAATCATTACATGGCTTAGCACCAAAATATGTTGAAGACCTGTTGTCACGGTACCAACCACCAAGACCACTCAGGTCCTCCAACTCTAGCCTCCTAAACATCCCTAGACTCAGAACTAAACATGGAGAAGCAGCTTTCAGTTTTTATGCTCCCCTTATCTGGAACAGACTTCCTGACGAGTGTAGAGCTGCTGAAACTCTGAACTGCTTTAAATCGAGACTAAAAACCCATCTGTTTAGAATTGCCTTTGAGTAAATGCTTGATGTCATATGTATGAAATGTGTTCATGCTCTCTTGCTTTTTTTGATCTTTCTCTTGCTTTATTGTGTATCATGTGTAATGTGTGTTTCTTTTATGTGTTTTGTTTTTTTAAATCACCAAATCATGTAAAGCACCTTGAATTACCCTACTGTTGAAAGTGTGCTATACAAATAAAATTGCCTTGCCTTGCCTAAAATTTATCCCAGAACTGTGTTAATATCTCTGAGTGCTATTGTTACCAAGCAATGTGAATTTTAATACACTGAAAAATAATTTTATTTGTGTCCGATTATTAATTTTAGATAAATACATGGTGCAAAAATGACCTAAAACACACTGTGAGTCTAAAGCCTGAAGTATTATCTTCATCCACACCAAATTTGACAGCAATAAACCCAAAAATTAGTATTCTGCACACATTTTTATAACTACAGGTCAAAGTTGGTCAAAAGTGTGCTATATGCGCCATCTCCTGGGTAAATGCCGTAGTCCTCACTGAATTAAAAATATCATCAGAATCATAACTTCATCTTACCATATAAAGCTCCACCGCTTCCTTCAATGTTGTATTTTGATTATAAAGGGTGTTTGGACACGGTGCTGAAACAGTATGTTACTGGTACGCATGAATAAGACATTTTACGCACGTAATATACAATGGCTGCGAATAAGTCCGCCCGGTCAAGTTATATATCTGCGTTTACAGCATTACATTGGCTATTCGATGCGTCAATCATCAGAGTTCTGGACCGCGATTGGTTCGAGTTACTTACCATAACGTGACTTTCCATCCATGCGCCATTGGTTGGAGATCTACCCTACTTAAGGAAAACACCGGATTAATTTTTTATTTTATTTTTTGTCTTCTGGGCATGCTCAGTGACCTTTGTAGGTGGAAGTGGAAGCGAAGGAATCGGAAACAAAGCCGTAAAGACTACAAAAATGGCCATAGACATTTCGGGAGCGCATTTTCACTGTTTGTTTTGAATTTTTTATTGGTTTTGCTGTTGTCCGGGACTAATCACTTTATCGGAGGACTTTAATCTGACCCTTATTGATGTAAAAAGACAATTTTTGTTCGAAATGGATCGGTTTTGTCACGTTTATTGGACTACAAAGTGGTGAGTTCCATATTTTTATACCTCCATCAGGAGAACGTTTGTGTTGGCAAAAGCGCTCACTGTGTCTTCTGTTATGATTGTATCCTTAAATGCCAGACATAATTGGAATCACAAGACTCTTAGCTTTCCAATGATATAAAATATGTATAGGTTCATAAAAGTTAGGATTTAAACTAGGAAATGGGCTGGGGCCGCCCGCGGGCCCTCGGAACGTTTCCCATGTTATATTCCATGTTTGATTGTTTTGTTTTTGTTTTAAAATCACCAAATCATGTAAAGCACCTTGAATTACCCTGTTGTTGAAAGTGTGCTATACAAATAAAATTGCCTTGCCTTGCCTTAAACTGGCTATATGCAATTTTCTGAAATTTAAACTCGCGACTGACCCCATGTGGAAAAAACGGAACTAATCTTCCTCTCTCCTCGCTCTTTCCTCGCTCTCTCAGCGCGCGCTCGTGCGCCGGTCGCTCTCAGTCTTCTATATTTTTCGGCACTTGTCAGGGGTTTAACTTTTTTAGTCTTATGTAGAGTTACTGTTGGTGTCAGAGTTGTCCTTGTGGTCTCTTCTGTGTATTCGCACAATCCATTTAACTGCTTGCGAGTGCTGACTACCGATAGTGGCAGTGTGATCTGAAACACTTAACATGAACGCGCTTGACGTCACATCCGCAGAGAGCGCGGGAAAAATCGGACCCGAAAGAAAATAGAAAAAATTGGAAACAGGCTTAGAGGTGCACCCACTGAGCTGACAAGGTGTCAGTATGCTCATCAGGAGATGTTTGAGTCATAGATGGTCAAATAAAAAGGCTATTGTTACGTTTATTTTGGGGATAAAGTTGCATATAGCCCCTTTAAGAATAAATATAACCTCTTTAATGCTAGCAAAATAAAATGGCGAAAATGCTACAAATTAAAGAAACAAATTCTGATTCTCTGCAATTTATAATGTAAATAATGTGACAGTTGCGCCAGCATTTTTTGGTGTTGCATTTTCTCCAAAACAAATGTAAATACTGTGCTTGCTTTACTTTTTTATTTTCATTGAATTGTTGGTTTCATTATTGCCTCATTGGTGTCTTATATAAAATGGCGACTGCAAATTTATTGGAAAATTTAGTTTAGGCTCACATATACTTTAGTGGAGTTATAAAAACTTTGTTGACTAATATTTTAAAATCGGCTTTTATTTTTTTAGATTTGATAGATCTTAGTTTCCTACTCTTATTTGTAAATGCGACTTTATTGATTGTCAATATTCTGGAAACTAAGTGCGCCTGATCAGCCTATATTAAGGGTGATGTAATGTGTATGTGTGATTCTGTAAGGATTCTCGAGCCGTGGTGTCGTACTGATGGTAATATGAGGTGTATTAATTTAGGTTGGACTAAGTAGGATATCGCTGAAGGCCTAGGGGTGAAATGTGTGGCCCGCCACTGAGCAGCAGCAACAGTAAAGTGCCGATAAGTATTATATACTTATGTTACCTTGGATATGGAGTCAATACTTCTTAACCTTTTATCTGTTTGGCTAACAACTTTTTCATGAACTAGATTTTTTTTTTAAAACAATTATGCAATGTTAGTTTTTCCAAAGGTACACCCTTAAAGACAACAATTATTCTTGTTGAAAAATTATATTCAAGCTCACACAGAGCTTTGTCCTTTCACAATGTCTCCGTTGGTGACGAGCTGTCGAATAAGACTTAAGAAAGTCACATAACCTTCAGGTCTTTGAAAGATAGTGGCATTTATTTATGGTAGATGACCTCTCAAATAGAGAATCCAGACTTTCGTTTCTCAAAACAGACACACATACCGACTTATTCTTAGTCCCGTCTCTGCCTGTGGATATGAGAGACTGCCTCCACCCGTGCCCTGTGGAAGTAATGAAGTTAGTGAGAGCGCAAGCTTCTCCTAAGGCTCTAATACCTCTGCCTGTCTTTGCAGGTAGGTGCATGTGTTAGCTTTAATCTTGTATTGCATTAAATATGTGTGTGCGTGTTTGTGTAAGTGTGCGTGCGTGTGTGTGTGCACGCGTGTGCGTGCACATGTCTGTGTAAGAGAGATGGGCGATGGGGTGGTTCATACCTCTCTTCCGGCTGTAATACACAGTGGACTATTTCAGACCATGGCCCTGTATCTGTCTCCATTCATATTGGTTCAGAGTTACCTGAGGGCTGCTGGGGCCCTCTGACAGATATTAAAGGAAGAAGGTTCGCCAGCAGCTAATCTATATGAGGGAACACAATTGAAGGCATGACTTTATTGTCTTAAAGGTGCAGTTTAACCTGAAGTAAAGTGAAGAGTCAAGGTGGAAACATGATTAGACGAAGAGACTGGGGAAGAGCATGTATTCATTGCAGATGTCTTAACTGTTTGTTCAAAACCAAAATCAAAGCCAAAGAAGAGGTAGTTGAGGGTGAAAAAAGTAATTGCATATTCTCATGCATGTCATGGAGAGCTAAAAGGAAGGCAAAGTGTTAGACCAAAAGTGGGGCAGGCTGGGGTGGTGTAGTGGTGAAGTTGGTGCGTCATGTGCAATGATTACGGTCTTCTATGCGACGGTCCTGGATTCGATTCCAGACCATGGACATTTGCTGCATTTTTTCCCTCCTTCTCTCTCTGCCCATTTCCTGTTTGGTACATATCAATAAAGGCTACTAGAGCCACAAAAAAGTGGGCCAATCTGCAAATGCAAAGACAGGTTGATGGAAAGAAGTCAAGGTGTCAATTCTTGGGTGTTGATTTGTGCTTTCCATGTACAGTTCATTGTTGCTAGAAAGGTTCTGCCATATTATTTCATTCCTTTGTGGTTAGCCTCATACTATATTCTTATGTTCTTTTCTTTTTGCTTTAGAGGTCATTTCTCATAGGTCCATGTTAGTATTTTCTACTTGGTTTGTAGTTCCTTTTGAGTCTTAGTTCAGCCACATATGATTGTTTGCAACAAAAGAAAAAGTTATGAAATAAATTATCAAAAGCACTGAATCAAAAGAAAGACAAACCAAGCCAATTTTGACCTGGCTGTCATGAAGCCTGGTTTGTTGGTGTTTGTGGTTTTGTTAAACGTCATCGTTCTACAGTTCCTGCACTGGAGGGCGCAGCGGAGTTGCAGGCAGCTCATTAGGACTGCAGGCTGTAGTATAACTCCTGTTTTCCACCGGACGCGTAAGCGGCGCATAACATCTCCGAAGCATAATATGCAGCTGATAGCCGCTATTAAGGTCAAAGGGGCAATTTCCACCGAGCGCGAATCGGACGCGTCTCAGAAGCGTTTTGTAGCCGGCCTCTGCTAAATTTACGTGGCCTCACCAGTTTAGATCGGGCCAGACTGGAAATCGGAAGCAATGTAAAATAGCCAGAAATGTCAAAATAAAAGACGTGCAGATTTCCATCTGCTTACCTAAAATAAAAAAACGTCATCCTGTCATGTTTTGTAGGTTAAGGGAGGACCCAAATGCAGCAAAATCCAAAAAGATGATTTAATAACAAAAACACAAGGAAGGGGAACTTACAAAACTCAGGAGGATCAAAAGGCAGCAAACGGGGAAACAGGAACCAGACGGGCAACAGGGAAGGCAGGAACCAGAGAGGGAAGAATGACGGACGAACCAGCGAGTTGTAACTGAATGAGAACCGAATTTATACTGAGGAGGAGAGTGAAGAGTGGAGCAGAGAAGGAGCAGGACTAATTAAGGGAAGCGGTTGCAGCTGACGGGGAGTGAGCAGGTGGAAGTGATTAGCAGCTGGGATGGAAGGTAAAATGGCTAGGAGACAGAAGACTCTAAAGAAACTAGAAAGGATTCTTAAGAAACTAAGGGAAACGTAAGGACATACTGGAGAACAGAAGGAGGAATTAAATAAAGAGATAAAGGAAACACAAATGGGAAGGTGGACATAGACGAAGGTGAAAAACATCTACAGAACCCAGGGAGTGCCAGAATACAAAAATATAATTACACTGAAGGAAAACTACTAACTTAAGACACAAACAGGAGGAGCAACACAAGAGGGCACATTGGGGTAAAAAGGGGAAGAAAACCAAGTGGAAGGAAAAACTCAAACTTGCTACACAAAAATCCAAAGACCATGACACATCCAGGTAAGGCAAGGCAAGGCAAGAGAATTTTATTTGTATAGCACACTTTCAACAACAAGGTGATTCAAGGTGCTTTACATGAACAGTGAGATGCTTCCCTATTAACAAACCCTGGAACACCAGTGACCTGAAGGACCTGCTAAACAAGAAAAAAAGAGCCTTCAGGGAGGGAGACAGGGAATTACTGAGGAGTATACAGAAGCAACTAAAGGTCAAGATCAGAGACAGCAAGGAGGCATACAGCAAGAAGCTGGAGAACAAACTACAGAGGAACAATATCCGAGATGTCTGGTCAGGAATGAGAAAGATCACAGGCTTTAAGGACAGGAAGAATTGGATAGATGGAAGTCTGGACAGAGCTAATGAACTGAACACATTCTTCAACAGGTTCAGTTCAGGAACTAGCTCAGCATCCTCCTCTCCTGTTCCCAGCCAAACAGACATCCCACTATCCTCTGATCAACAGCTTGCCTGTAACACCTCGAATGTTTTATCCTTCACCTCAGTCATGGACTCTTCTGATTCCACAAGTTTGACTTCAACCAAGTCAGGAAATGCTGCTACCCCCTTTGCCTCCCCCTCCCACTTGTCCGTCTCCAAAAGTCAGGTGAAGAGGCAGCTGGAGAAACTGAACCAGAACAAGGCTGCAGGTCCAGATGGTGTCAGCTCCAGAGTCCTGAAGGCCTGTGCAGAGCAGCTCTGTGGGATTCTGCAGCCCATCTTCAACCTTAGCCTAACTCAGGAGAAGATTCCAGTGTTGTGGAAGACATGCTGCCTTGTTCCAGTACCAAGAAGAACTCACCCATCAGTCATCAATGACTATAGACCTGTTGCCCTGACATCTCACATCATGAAGGTCCTGGGGAGACTCCTGTTGGCCCCCCTGAGTAAGCAAACAAGAATGTTTCAGGACCCACTGCAGTTTGCTTATCGCTGTGGAGTTGGAGTTAAAGATGCCATTATACGCCTGCTTCAACCAACCCACTGTCATCTGGACAAAGCAGGCAGCACTGTCATGATCATGTTTTTGGATTTCTCCAGCGCATTTAACACAATTCAGCCTGATTTGCTTTGTCAGAAACTCCTGAAGACACAGGTGGAGCCTTCAACAATCGCCTGGATCAATGACTACCTAACCAACAGACCACAATTTGTGAGACTGAAGAATTGTGTTTCAAACCAGGTGTTCAGCAGCACAGGAGCACCACAGGGGACCGTACTCTCACCATTCCTTTTCACTCTGTACACCTCAGACTTCCAGTACAAATCAGGGACCTGTCATCTGCAGAAATACTCAGATGACTCTGCAATTGTTGGGTGTATCAGAGATGGACAAGAAGCTGAATACAGAGAGCTGGTGGACCGCTTTGTGACATGATGTGGAAACAATCGTCTTACTTTGAATGTGAACAAAACAAAGGAGATGATTGTAGATTTCAGAAGAAACAGGGATAAGTCAAACACTGTTTCCATCATGGGAGAAGAAGTGGAGGTGGTTGAGGAGTATAAATACCTCGGAGTTCACCTTGACAACAGACTGTACTGGAGACTGAACAGTGAAGCTGTCTACAAGAAGGGACAGAGCAGACTGTACTTCTTGAGGAAGCTCAGGTCCTTCAAGGTTTGCAGCAAGATGCTGCAGATCTTCCACAAGTCTGTTGTGGAGAGTGTAATCTCTTCAGCCGTCATCTGTTGGGGTAGCAGCATCAGAGCCAGGGATTTAAAAAGGCTAAACAACCTGATAAAGAAGGCTGGTTCTGTTCTTGGGACAAATGTGGAAAATCTGGAGATGATAATGCAAAGAAGGATTCTTCATAAAATCAAAGAAATTATGGACAACCCTGAGCATCCTCTTCATTTAACTGTCATACAACAACAGAGCGTCTTCAGTCGGAGGGTTCTTCAGTTTCGCTGCAATACAGACTGCTACATGAAATCCTTCCTGCCCACAGCCATCAATATCTACAACAACTCCTTAAAGAATTAATTATATGAGCTATACCAACACTTAATTTCCCTCTGGGATCAATTAAGTATTTTTGAATTTGAAACACAGCTTTTTCAATAATTTTACTGATGATTGGGAGATTAGAAATTGGCCTGAAATTCTGCATCAACGTGTTGTCCAGGTTATTCTTTTTTAGCAGTGGTTTAATAACTGCTGTTTTTAAGACCTGGGAGAAGTGGGTAGGTGGGTAGTTTTTTGGTTTAATTCCAAGGAATTCTGACATTTTTTTTTACATTGGTGTTAGCTGGGTATAACATTGGTAGTCAGCTCGGTGCTGCGGTACAGACCGACCGTCTAATTGGTAGAATCTTTTCAGTGAAAAAGCTGACAAATTCATTGCAGGCCCAGGTAGAATTTAGTTCAGGGGGCTACTGTCACTGGAGGATTAGTTAGTCTTTCCACTGTTGGAAACAGAGTCTGTGCATTATTAATTTTTCTGTTAATGATTTCAGAAAAGAAAAATTCCCTAGCTTCTTTTAAAGATGACTGTTATCTGTTCAGTCTCACTTTGTAGATCTCACAGTGAACCTGGAGTTGAGTTTTCCCAATTTTCTCTCGGCTCGTTGACACTCCCTTTTTTCACTACGTACCAGTGGATCACTTGTCCACATAGACTTCCCTCTACCTGAGACTACTTTCACTTCATCAATGATGTCTGAGATTTTCACGAGGAAATTATCTACCAGCTTATTTACTGGAGTTGGGAGATGAGGGGGATGTGGTTGAAGGGTAAATACTTTTAAAGTTTCAACTGAACTGTCCCTGAGAAAACGCTTTTTTACAGTTATCTGACTGTGGCTAGCTATTTTAGCAGCGATGGTACTTTCAAAGAAAACACAGAAATGGTCAGATAATCCATCACCTGTGACACCAGGGTTGAAGTCAGTCGGTCTGTGGATCTAATTTGTTGGTTTTTATCATAGACGACAAGAATTTAATCCTTGAAGTGGATAATCACCAGGTCTATCTGATACCAGTGATAATTTTTACTAGGACAACATAAAAAACCTTTATTTTTTTAAATATTATAATTATTACTCATTCAGGATGTATTTTTCCCATGAACTTTATGACATAAAAAAAGGAGAAGGCATGGACAGAAATATCTGCAGTTTGGGGAGTGGATGGTAAGTTTATTATATTTATTAACATAGAATTACATATTTTCCCCTGTATACTACCCTTTAAGTTATGCAATTGCAAATCTCCTGTGATTTCATGATTTCCTGGGACCAGCTGGGTGGAACACTTTCGCAAGTGATATGCATCTAAAACTCACCCAATGGGAAGGGAAGCACTGCTGAATTTGCGTTTAAAACTAATCTAAAACTAGTCTATTACGTTGCGCACCACTTATGCGGAGGAGAGCAGGGGTAAGAAGAGCAGGAGACCAGTCATTCAATGCCTGAGTGTTAACCTTAGTGGTTAGTGGCTTAGTAGTCTAGCCCGCCGTGTCCTTTGAGAAAGTCCTGGCTCCTCCAATTCAATTCAATTTATTTATATTGCGACGATTCACAACAGATGTCATCTCAAGGCACTTTTCAAGAAAGTGATTTCAATACAAACATTTCAATCAGCTTAAAGGTTTAGCTAGTTTTCTATGTAAGGAATTCCCAGCAGATTGCATCGTCTCATTAACTGGCCAACCACAGCAATCCCTCATACTAAGCAAGCATGTAGCGACAGTGGAGAGAAACGACTCCCCTTTAACAGGAAGAAACCTCAAGCAGAACCTGCCTCAGCCATCTGCCACGACCTTCTGGGAGTTCAAGAAGACAGAGTAGAAACACAGAACAAAAGAACTGATGTAAGAGTACTTTCTATATTAATTAAAGTAAAAACTTGATAACACGACACGGGGCATGCTCAGTGACTGGGATGCACCCCGTCCAACAGGGCATTGCAGCTAAGCAGAATACCAGACCAGGTGTAGCTTCTATGGAAAGAAAAACACTGAGAAAAAACAGTTAACGTTTGAAATAACAGCAAATAATAAAACAGCAGAGTTGTAGAAGAGAAAAGTAGCAGAGTGAAGAAATATGGTCAGTCTGTCCTCTAACAGTAAATAGCCTATAGCAGCATAATTACAGAGATCAGGATGGCCTAAGCAACTCTAACTATAAGCTTTTTCAAAAAGAAACACTTTAAGCCTGGCCTTAAAAGTAGACAGAAAAGTTTAGACACTGACTAAAACTGAGAGCTGCTTCCACAGGAGAGGAGCCTGATAACTAAAAGATCTGCCTCCCATTCTACTTTTAGAAATCCTAGGAACCACCAGTAAACCTGCAGTCTGACAGCAAAGTGCTCTGTTAGGAACATATGGAACAATCAGATCTCTGATGTATAATGGAGCTTGATTATTTTTATTTTTTTAAGGTTTTGAGGCCACAGTGGCCTTTTATTGATAGTGGATACGTTACAGAAAGGGGGGAGAGACATTCGGCAAATGTCCGTGGGCTGGAGTTGAACCCGAGACGACCGCAACGAGGACTAAGGCCTCTGAACATGGGGTGCCCGTCTCAAACCACTGCTCCACGCGACGCCCCGGGAGCTTGATTATTAAGAGCTTTATATGTAAGAAGGGCGATCTTAAATTTTATTCTGGATTTAACAGGGAGCCAATGAAGGGAGGCTAAAAAAGGAGAAATGTGATCTCTCTTTTTAATATTCATCATCCTTGTGATTACTTGTCTTCTAACCTGTTTTGTTCCCTCGTACAGGTTACCTTTGTCCTCTGTGATTCCACCTCAGAGATCCTCCTGCTCCAGCTAAAACTAGCTCTGACAATTCATCGTGAATTCCGTTCCATTACTGGTTATCTGGTTCCTCCTTGTTCACCATTCTTCAGCAGTCTCAGTGATCCTCTTAAAGCTGGGACTTAACTGTGAGATTTCGGCCGTCCTAGACCTTTTACTTTATTATGAAAAGAATCGCTTTGTGGCCGTGCAGTGTGACGTACCGCCCGTGACGTATCCCCGACGGCTTATCTATTGCTCATATGACTAAAACCAGCCCATGGCAGTCTTTAGGCAGAGTCAGAAATTATATGACTCCGGTCTGCCATTGACCAATGAAAATGCACCGTGAAAATGAGAACGGGATGTTGTGCAAGTCGACCCACTGAAATCCTGGCCCGTTCAATGTGACACACCTCTGGAGCTTGGTGCTTGAACAGTGTGGCACGAAGAGGTCCTGCCAAAAAACCCACAGTGGGAACCGGCCGTACGATGATCACCTCGTTCGTTCTCCATTTCCTGGATTCATTCCCCTCGTTCCATCTCCATCCCTCCTGTCTGCCCTCCAGCTCATAACATTCAGTCCGGTTCTTCTGCAACATTTCCACAATCTCCAAGGCATCACAACCACCTTCTGGACCAGCCTCTGCTCATATCTGGCATCAACCCCATCTACACTCCATAAGCTGCTCACCATCTGTACTCATCATATCTGCTCCTTCGCCCAGAACTCACCTTTCCACTTCTCCCCAGCAGAGATCCAGCTCCAGGTCCGCAGTCCATTCCAGCTCCAGACTCATTCATATTCTCATTTACATTTAATAAAAATCTTAACTTTGACTGGTCTTCCGAGTGTCTTCATGCATATGTATCAAGTGTATACCAAAAACCATGACACTGGCACATATTCAGATACTTGGTAATACTGATGAAATGCTTATGTGGTACAAATGCAAGGTTTTAGGGCAAAAAAGTATATTTTTTAAACCTTTACAAAGACATTAAATTACTCCCAATAACTTTTCATTTTCTATTGAATTATTGAAATGTCAGATTTAAAAAAATGAGTAGAAACCTTTTTAGGTTATAGGAGTTAACTCTGTAAAACATGGCATGCTGAAAGTTAAAAATTAGAAAACCTAATTTAGTAAAAACAAAAAAAGCTATTGTTTACCTTATGCTTGTGCCCTTCTTGTGTCTAATATTTCTTCACTTATCTCACCCAGTTGATGCTTCCCCACAGCTCTCCCCCAGGTAATTATTCAGTATCACCTGTTCCCACTCCTCACATTATAAATGATCTTTTTTTATTTACTCTTGGCCAATGTTTCTATTGTCTTATTCCTGAAATTCTGAAACCTGTTTCATGATTAATAGTTTTTCCCAGTGTGTTCTGTTTCAGTTCATTGTGTAAATTTGGACTCTATTAGTTAAACTATACCTTTACATGTGATTCTGCCTACCTCCTGCCAATGTTGAGTCCTCCTCCACAATCTGTAACACCACCTGTTTTCAGGTGGGTGATAAGTTAGATAAACATGCTTAACACAAAGTAAACTGCAGTAAAGGGGTGCCAGTGGCTCAGTAGGTAGGCGATCGTCCTGTAACCGGTGGGTTGCCATTTTTGAACCCCTGGTCCGTTCATCTCAGTCACTTTAGGCAAGTGACTTTAGGTAGTCACTAGCTTTGCCTGCTAGTGGTGGTCAGAGGCTCCGGTGGCACCAGATTTGCTTCTGTTAGTCTGTCCCAGGGCAGCAGTGGCTACAATGTAGCTATCAAAATGGCAGTGTGTTCATGCATGGTTGAATGACTGAATGTAGCGTACATCGCTTTGGAGTCTTCTGAGTTGATGAAAGTGCTATACAAATAATTTACGTACAAAAGAAATGTTCCGCTCTATAAAACTTTGAGTACTCACAACTGCACACAATTTCCACTTTAAAAATCACATTCTCCCTAGAAATATGTTCAGGTGATTTTGGATCATATCCCGCCTCCTACACACCAAATTTCTGCCATAAACGGTCAATGCAAAGAACCGGGTGAATATTCTGCATAGACTTAAGTCGGGTGATATAGGGTGTTTCACAGGTAACTATGGCAACTGTTGGAAAGGTGTTTTCACTCTAATTTAAAGCCTATCTTAAAGGAACAGACACACATTTAATTAATGACCCTGGGCTCTCTGAGCTCTCATTTCACCTTCCCGCGTGCTCGTTCATTTCTGTAAAAAGGAGCAATAAGAACAACAAACAACAATTATATATTTTAACAGCGAGACATCGTTCACTGGACTCAGTTCTAGTAACTGGGCACAGCTCTATCTCAGCTCAAAGTTTTTATTGAATGTTGAGTTTCCATGAAACTCCTCCCACATAGATCTTCGTTCATAGAATGGTCACAGCTTCTTCACACAAGGGACACATGATGTACCACATTCTTCTTGATTGTTCACTGTTTCTAAGTGTTGCCACATACACTACAGAATTAAACCCTCATACAACATTAACATAATTTTTATCTCTTCACAGCCGAGAGGCAGAGAAAGCGCAATTCCACTGGGACTAAAATTGTTTGTTGTAAAAGTTTGTGGCTAACGTGTAAGTACGTAAAAACATTTTATTTGAAAATATCAGTCAGTGTTTACCAACTACGCTTTACACATCTGCCCACTTCAAAGGAGCCGTATGTAAGATAGTGGGTTAAAACTGGTACTGCAATCACTTTCAAATTACCGTAGAGCGGTGTATCCCCTACCCATCCCCCCCTGACTCGAGGTTGCCAGATAGGCTGCAGGATCCAGCAGGAACGTAGGCTGCGACAAGGAGCTTCCAATGGCAAGTGATGAGTCCTGCCCAGCAAGATTTTTTTCTGTTAATTATAATGACAGAGAAATGGGCTCTGATAATGCATCGTTAATGTTAGCAATGACGACTCGCCGTTTTTATGAAAAGGTAACTAATTGTTTCCTTACCTTTTCAATTCAATTACCCTCCTCCTCCATATTCGCTAATGTAACGTTACTTTGCACGAACATGCATAACTTTGTTCGACTGACATGAATATTTGAAATGTCCATTTACATGAAGTACAAGTTACCCAAACATAGATGAATCTTACCTGTCCAGGAGAATATTAGCAACGTTGGCGTCTGTCTTCAAATTCTTCTCTGTTTTCAGCAGTCTCCATCTTTCAATGGCATCTCCTACACAAATCTTTGTTTTATTTCGGACTTTGTCTCGACATATTTCTGAATGATAACAAGGTCTTTTAGGTGTAGTAACGTTACAAATGTTTTATCCCAAACACTTTTGTAGCTGCAGCTGTAGTAACTACAGCAGAGCTGGTAACCCCAATGCCAAAACATTACTGACTTCCTGATTGGTAGACAGGTGGAGGGCGGCGCTTCATGCACAATCAATCTGCACATGGATCCTGCTCCTTCCTGTTTATTGGCCAATAGTAGAGGAGCAGCACCAAGAAGGGTAGCACTCCTCATTTGCATAATGAGGCAGAAATGCATAAGGTAAAGTAAAAAGAGGAGACGAAGGAATGTAAAAAACAAGGAATGCATGCATAAGGAAAAGGAAAAACTAAGTATTTACATTTCTTGACGAAAATGCACGTATAAAGGAAAAACAAAATATATACATTACTTGAAGAAAATGCACGTATAAAGGAAAAGGAAAAACAAAATATATACATTACTTGAAGAAAATTCACGTATAAAGGAAAAGGAAAAACAAAATACACAATTCTTCGCAAAAATGCACATATAAGGAAAAGGAAAAACAAAGTATGTAAATTTATTCGCAAAACTGCATGTATTTTGGAAAAGGAAAAAAATAATATATATTTCTTCGCAAAAATGCACATATAAGGAAAAGGAAAAACAAAGTATATACATTTCTCGAAGAAAATGCACGTATAAAGGAAAAGGAAAAACAAAATATATACATTTCTTTGCAAAAATGCATGTATAAGGTAAAGGAAAAACAAAACATATATATTTCTGCTTTTATTCTCAATTATGTCAGTTTTGGTCCTCCATAGACAACGGGTTGAAATGATCACATTTCTTATCTACTTTACATGTTAAAACCATCAAAATTACGTGGTTGGTACACACACACACACACACACACTCTCTCTCTCTCTCTCTCTCTCTCTCTCTCTATATATATATATATATATATATATATATATATATAGAGTGTGTGTGTGTCTAGACCGCGAAGCGATCAATGCGTTATTTTGACGGTGAAGTGAGCACAACTCAATAATTTTGTCAAATAAAATCTTGAAGCCCCGTTTGTCCATAGCTTTTACTAAAACTATGTGAAGTTTGAATAAATCAACATGTAATGTATATAAGAAATGTGATCATTTCAACCCATGTTCGACCAAGCAGCCTTATCTTAAATGGACAACATCTTAACCTGTTCAGTTTGTAGTTTCCCAGCGTGGTTAACTAGCTACTTCTCTAATTAAGGAGCTCAGCTAGCAGGAGCTTCATCTACAAAATATCGTACAGAAATATTCTTTTACTTACCGTAAAGAATGTAGCAGAGACTTCTTAGACAGTCTGTTAGTGCAATCAGTAACACAGCAAGCCATCTTTGTCAAATAAGTGCACGATTTATATCTAAACACTAATAAAGTTTGTGGATACAACTGATGTCCAAGTTCAGAGAAAGTAAATGGCCAAAGTCTTAACGTGAGTCCCAGGCTGAAGGCCTTCCCTGGAGCAAGCGGGGGGGTAAGCAGTCTATGGAGGCAAGCTGCTAGCCACCGTTAGCCACCAGCCTTAGCTGACGGCTCATCCGAGACATGTCAATCAAAGGGACAGGCCCCTAATTATTCATAATTTCAAGATTAAATTATGTCTAAACGGATGAGTTAGAAAAAAATTCACCCCCCCTCAGAGTTGTCTTGACAATAAACCTGACCTATTACACCTAAAATGGTTTTTTGAACCAGGCTGTAAACAGGTTTATTTCTGCTCATTTCTGAGCGGTGAAGTTTGCCCCTTGGAATGGACTGACCACTTTGTCCACAGAGGAGGAGATTCGGCCCAAAAAGGTATGGACAAGTGGCTTGGGAGGTTACATGTGCGTACCTGAGTTTGGGGGGTGCTTATATATTTTGGCTTATTTGGGGCTATGGTGAAGGGAATTCAAATTCTAACATTTTCTCTTAGACCTTACAAGGGAGGCTCAGAAGTGTGATCCCCTGTAGCTGCAAAAACACTCTTTAAAATAGTAATAAATAATAAAATGTAATTGTTCGTCAACAGTGACGTATCACTTTTCAAATTAAGAAAGCAAATAATATATAATCACTTGGTGTTTAGGGGTAAAAATCAAATCCTGAACTATAGATTTCACAGTTAGTTTTGTTGTAGCTCTCTTGGCTTTTATCACAGCCTAAATTATTTGAGGCCTGTTGTGAGAATTTTTTTGCGTCGCATTTTATATAAAAGAAGATTTGAATGGCTTAATGTGGCAAAAAATATATTGATCATGTTAAAGATTAAGTCTCTTCAAATTAAAAGTTAAGTCTCTGTGTTAACTGAGATATGTATTATGTTGGACCAACATGTGACAGCTCAAGGATACTTTCTGTGTCTTGGGTCACCAACTTGTGAGATGTGTCCGCATGCTGACTGAAGGACGTGGGAATCACTCCATTATCTTTCCTCTGACCCAGAGCGTCTGAGTGGTGTCTTACTAACGAGGTTAGGTATTCTATCTTACTGAAGACAGACACCTGTCTATGAAGGAGGAGTCTTAGTTTTATTCATTTCTATATAGTAAGATGTTAAGATGTGGGTGCAGGTCAGTTACTGCCATGCTGTATGTGCTGAACACCGTGTTGATAAACAAGCCGAATTAAAGTTCTTGAACTAGGAAGGAATCCTTTCTCATCCTTGTTAAATAATATTTCCATAATAGGATTTTTAATGCATTTGACATGCATTTAGCATGAGTGGATTGCTCGGGATCTCAGGATTATAAATATGTCATCGCTCTATCTGAAAAACTATACGCAACAGATCTAGAAAACTCCAATCTTAACATCAAGTGATCTTGGATAAAAATAGATCAAATAAAACAGAGAATATTCCAATTTAAAGCATAATGAATGATGGATGATTATTATGATCTAGATTGGTGCATATGAGTCAGATTTAATGTTTAAAATAAACCATATTATCTTGAAAACTTGCTATAGTTTTAATGGTGATAATATAATAATGATTAATTATCTAAACGTGACTCAGTGATTTACTGGAAAATAAATTCCTACATCATTCCTACATAATTTTTGAAAACATTTGCTGGAACACATTTTCAACAATCATTAATAATGATATTTTTCTGCAAATATGAATAAACATTTTTTAGTCTATTTGATTTATTATGCTGGTCTTTCAAAGCAATACTTCAAATTAATGTGAGAGATAGAAATGACATTTACCTTATCAATCTAATATTTGAGTATTTTCTAACCTGAATTCATATTAATTTTATAGCCTATTAAATGGGTGAGCTGTACTCAGTGAGTTACAGCTGTTAGATTTGCGCTAAGCAATAAAAGCCTCGGGGGGGGGGTATGCACAAAGGTAAATGGTAATATAAAATTTGAACTATTGTAACTGATTAAAACTGGTTCGACCTAAAACTATAACACTCTGTCTTCATGAGATAAGGGGCGGCCGCATTTGGCCCGGGAGCCTTAGCTTGAAAACTTTCTTTTAAGATCCTAGGTGAAATGACGCAATGCCGCAATAAACTAGATGAATGATGGTTTCTATGTTTAACTAATACTACTCCGCAGTAAATAGAAATATTACAGAAAACGCATGAGAAACAACGCGGGTAAACACTCTAAGGTTAATGTTAGCCAGCGAATTATTAACTACAATGTGGTAAAAATTATCTGAAATAAAGTCTGTTGCAGGTTTAATGCGATTCTCTAGTTGCTAATCAGCTAATTGAGCCACAAGCTTCTTTCTTACGACCGATGTGCTGCGATTCTCTGGTTGTAAACAATCATAGATCCCGACACTAATGAAGCGTTAATAGCGCTCTTCTTCTTCTTCTTAGGTTTTTTTGGCGGTTGGCAAACAACAGTTCGGTGCATCAACTGGCTTGGAGTGTGGACTGGAATAGTACTCAAAAAAAAAAAAACTTAAATCCTATCATACTCATTAGCTCTTTTTAGAAACTGAAATAAGGCAATAATACTTTTACATCCCGAATTCCTTTGCAAAAGATCTTTTATGTCTAGCTTCATCTTATTTCTTTCCAAGTTATAAATCAGTTGTGTTCTTTCTTCTGTATAATTTTGACAATAAAGTAAAACATGTTCTATGGTTTCTTTAACTCCACAATCATGACATTTTCCTGTTTGGTGCTTTCCTATAATAAATAAAGTGCTATTCAACCCAGTGTGCCCAAATCTAAGTCTAGATATTATTGCCTCATCCCTCCTGGTACTCTCTGTTCTTCTCATTTCTCCTGTTTTCATTTGAATAGAGTAAAACCATCTTCCTGTCCTTTCCTCCTCCCATCGTTTTTGCCATCTCTCCCTCATTTTCTGTTTTATAATTCCTTTCATTTCAGCTCTACTGATTTTAATGTTTAAGTCTACTTGATTTCTTTTTGCAGCCTCTTTTGCTATTTTATCTGCCTCTTCATTTCCAAAAATCCCATAATGCACTGGTATCCAAATAAACCTGATTTCTAATCCCATCATATTTATTCTGAAGATAGTTTGTAACACCTCAATTAGTATATCGGGTCTATTTTCTGAATGGCTATTATCCAAACTTATTAATGATGAACTGGAATCTGAACAGATTATTGTGCGTAATGGTTTATTTTCCTCCACCCATTGAACAGCTAACAATATTGCCAACATTTCTCCTGTAAATACTGAGAGCCCATTATTAATGCTTTTTCCTACTTTTTTCTTAAATTCTGGAATTATAAAAGCCACACCCACTTGACTACTATTATGTTTTGATGCATCTGTAAAAATTTGAACATACCCATAACGTAAATTAATATAATCCTGTACTATATGAGCATTTAAATTAAATTTCTTATCTTTATTTCTCTTGTTTAATAAATTAAGGTCTACTTTTATAATTGGAAATATCCATGGTGGAATTATTGATAAAGGAACAACAGAGCTAATATTATTCTGATCAATTTGTATTTCTATTGCCTTCCTGGTTGCTACCCATCAAAAACTTTTGCACTCTTTAACCTCTTTCTGCCAACAAGGTTTGACTATTTCTTGAACAGGATGATCCTGTCCAAGCCCTTGCAGTTTCACCCAGTAATTTAATGTTAGTTGATCCCTTCTGATATCAAGAGGCATTTCTCCCATTTCTACTTGTATTGAAGCTGTTGGTGTTGATTTTGTTGCACCTGTACAAATTATTAAAGCTTGGTAGTGAATATAGTAAACAAAAACAAAAATTTGTTTCTGCTGCTGAATTATAAACTATACATCCATAATCTAATACTGACCTAATTAAACCAATGTATATGGCTCTCAACGGCGTCCTATCTGCTCCCCAATCTGTTACCACTAAACATCTAGTTGTATCCACAGAAAACTTAAATCCCCATTTATGTGACCACTCTTCTACCTTTAAAATTGCTCCTTGTAATTTTTTAGCTATACATTTTAAATTCCATCCTGTTGTCCACATTGCCCCATCATCTGCAAAAAGTGAATATTTTATTCCTCCTTCTATCTTATTATATACGTCATCAATCATAATTGAAAATAATAAGGGACTCACTATACTCCCCTGTGGAGTTCCATTATCAACATTATAACTCTCAGAATAATTCTTCCCTATCCTTACTCTTATTTGTCTATTTAAGAAAAAATCCTTTAACCATCTGTACATCCGACCTGTAATACCAATTTTCTTCAATTTAATTAACAAACCATCCCTCCATAGCATATCATATGCTTTTTCTATATCAAAAAATACCACTATTACACTTTCTTTATTTACCTGTGCTTTTCCACTGTAATTCCTGTGTCTGTTTTCTCTCCTTGTGCCACTCCTGATACTGATGATAATGATACCTGTTGAACTCTTGGTACTTCCGTCTTTTCTTTCTGGACTTTTACTTTTTTAACAGCCTCTGCGTAACTTATGTTGTTATCCATTTTAATTTGTTCCACTTCAATGGCCTTTTGAGCTTCACATCCCCCATATGTCACTGCGCTGTCCTCCACAGTTACAACATTTATCTTGTACACTACTTTCACATTCCTCATATTTATGATTATCCCCACACTTTGGGCACCTTTGCTGTCCTCTACAAACTGCTGCTACATGCCCCTATCTTTGGCATTTGTAGCATCTGAGAGGGGGAGAGATATATGGCCTGACTGAAAAACACATGCATCCTATTTTAATTTTACTTGGCAAGGTAGATTCTTGAAACTCCAACATTACTGATAAACTGTTAACTCTCATTCCATTAACTGATCTTAATAGTCTTTTAATCTGAATCACTTCCAAACCTTGAATGCTCCGTTTTAATTTTTCCAGCTCCTCATCCACTGGTATCCCAGTGATTACTCCTCTCGTTGTTTTATTCTCCCCTATAAGTTTCCTTTCCACCACCGTCTTTTTGCATATATTCTCAATATGCATGATTTTATTTTTTTGCTCCTCTGTGTTACCCGGTATCAGCAGATTTCCGTCTCTTAAGATTTTCCCTAGCTGGACCTCCCCTATCTTCTTTTTCAATTCATTTGACAGCGCAATAGGACTTTGTTGTATGTTTTCTTCTTATCTCTTGAACTTCAAAATTATTTTGAATTCCTCTCTTATAACCCTCTTTCGGATTACATCACTCCCTTCATCCGAACTGATTTCTTCTATCGCTCTTTTATACTTCGCCGTCTCAGCCAATCTATCATCCTCTCCCACCTTCCTACCTCTTCCTCGTCCTCCTCCTCTCCCACCTAAAACTTGTGACCATTCCATATCATCCTCATCATCTCCCTGAGTTGCCATTCCAGCCCAGTCACAAGCCAGTTTATGCCAACCGCCGTCCAATTTCCTCTTTTCCAAAAACTCAACGTCTCAAGTTCCGATCGTCGTCCCACAGTCTGCCGCCACACCCAGCTTTAACTCTCCGTCCTCCCGTCAATAGCGCTCTGCGGCTGGAAGTCTAAAAATAGGAACTTAAACACTTGTTTTGACAAAAAGTTTAGTCTTGAGTTTTTTAGTTACTTCCTGGATGTTAACGAGTCCGGGTTAGTCAAACTGTTGTTGTAACTACTAATAATAAAAAAGTTGTCTGGTTTTCTGAGCATCAATAATTATAATCAATAATTTAATATTAATATAATTATTGATGACGTTCGAGTTTAACCTGTTTATTAAAGATATAGGGGCACCAATCTCATAAATGAGATAATTTTAATTAAACCAGACTGTCAGTCTCTCTGAAAAGGCGTAGACTTCGTCCGCGGGGTTAAAACAAATTTCACAGCACACACTGAAATAGCACAGGAAACTTCTCGTTACTTAAGGGAATTTATTAATGAAATAGGTCAACCTTACAGATTACATTTCATTCATAATTTCCATCTATTCTAACTCATGCAAAAATATAGAACAAAGTTAACGTAGAGGGAAGGGGGCATGTGTGTGGCTGTGTGTGTGTGTGTGTGTGTGTGTGTGTGTGTGTGTGTGTGTGTGTGTGTGTGTGTGTGTGTGTGTGGGAGACAGCGAGCGAATGAGGGGGGGGGTTCAGCTCACCCCTTCAATGCGATAAATAACTCAAGCCTTATCAATTGGCGCGATCGGTTCACAAAGGAAGACAAAGGAAGACTGCGTGGCAATTCAACAAAGGCTAGTTTCATTAGCAATGGTGGCTTGGAAAAAGGAAACGGGGGCGACGGAGAAAGGGGATCTACTGAGTCCACGCGACCTGTCTAAACAGACAGACCGCAGCGGACAATAAACAAACAAGGAAATAATACAATATAATATACTGCTTCTGGTTGCAACCAAAGTCAAATAATAAAACACAAAAAGCATGCACATTCAGGGTCGGTGTACAGCAACAGACGACCAAAAATAACAGTGGTTAACAAGTTGGCAGACTTATTTTAACCGACAGAAAACGGATATTAACCGTCAAGACCTCTCCTCTACCAAGACCCAGAAGATATAAATCAGTTTAATCCTACTTGGTGGAGCGGCTCTCCACAGTCCACGACGAAGAACGTGGAAAGTGTCCAGTTTAAAGAAGTGGTTTGCGCAAAACCGAGGTTGGAAAAGCGGACGTCCGACTTTAGGCGCTGAGGGACTCGGGGCCGATTTCAATAGAGCTCAGATGGCCAGTGGACTACCTGGTACAGGAAAGTCTGTTTGCTCGGCCGATTCACTTCGAAGTTTAAAAGGGAAGTTCTTCCTGGTCCAATAGGTTTGAACGAAAAGGGGAAAATGCTAGCAGTGGATTAAAGCGTCTCCTTACAGCACCGGGACCAAAAGACGAAGATTTCAATATTCGCGCTGCTTTTATCAACTCTGTGATGTCATCACTGGCCACAGACCAATGAGAATGGGTCGAGGGCATCGCAATGGGTGCTGGGAGATGCAGTTTGTTCAGTGAAAGGATGCTGGGAGATGCAGTTTGTTCAGTGAAAGGATGCTGGGAGATGCATTTTTTTCAGTGAAAGGATGCTGGGAGATCCAGTTCGTTCAGTAAAGGCCATAGCCTCAACACTGTTGTTTTTTGCGCAAAACCACTTCCTGTATCAAACATGATCTTTCCAAATGAAAATACGGTAATGCTTAACTTCATGAATCATCCTTTAATTTTCCCAAGAAGGGGAACTTCTGCTGTACCGGCACCAAAGTGACAGATAGTAGAAGCATTTAGATCATAGACCGTACATAAATTTTGATTCACACAAAGGAGGTGGAAAGCAAAAAACAAACTTACATTAAATGATAAAGAATAAAGGTTCTCACTGGAGGACATTCTGAGGGGTGACCACTCTCTCCTTTCCCGAGAAGGACTGATCGGTGGCTACGGGTCACTGGATGCTGGCGGAGGCTGACTTTAAGGCAACAGACAACAAGGAAAGAGTACACATTTCAACACCTAGTGTTGATGTAATACCCTCTGAAGTGTACTGGAAGATGCTACATAATTTCTCCTTTGTTCTGTGTTTTTATCTAGAGCATCCTGACCGATGACGAGACCTGTGGATGGCCGCCTCTGGGGCGAGGGGCTGTTGAATTGGCTTTAGCCATACCTCGACCAAAAATAACTTTTTCTTAATGATAGTAATGTTTAATAAAAATTTTGAATAATAATGACACATTTGGGATACACTAGGCTACCTGTTTCAGCTGCATATGTGAAAATTATGCATTTAGTGCAATCTTTAAGACAACAGGTGTGACCTACACACACAGAGGGGTTTAAAATTACTTGGTTTCTATTTTAAAATTTTAGTTTACTTCATTTAGACAAATGATGATTAAAAATACTATTATCAAACCGCAGTTAATTCTGTTCAATTGTAGCATTCTTTGATGTTTGATGGGGTTTTTGTGTGTTCCTTTTAATAAAAGACTAAATGAGACAGGAGTAACGAGGCTAATTTTAAAATATAAGCAGTCTAAAGTACTGAGTAGAGGTAAAAGTTGGCAAATAGATCATTACTTCGGTGAAGTATAAAGTATAACTCAAGTCCTACACAGAAACTGCAATGAAGAAAAAGTTTCTTTCTTAAGTAAGAGTATCAGGTACAGGTAAAAAGGTTACTTGACATAGTTGTTATTAAAATAGAGTGGCATACTCAAATCTGAATGTGCAACTGAGTTAGATAAATTGAAAATAGAGATGTTTTACAGTTGTTGTAAGTTTTAAAATTGTGCATTTAGAATAAATGTATTCTTTTTTTTCAAGGAGTTAACAGAGAATAAACTATAAGAAACAGATGAGCAAATAACAGCAGCAGAGATATTAATTAGGTAAATAAGCTGTGTCCTGAGTAAAACAATTTTAACTAAGGTGGTTGCAAAGATAATCCTTACTGTAACATCAATTAGATTCTGGAAAAGCAGGGTCTGAAGAAGTTGTCTAATTCAATTCAAAATGCTTTATTGATCCCAGAGGGAAATGAAGTGTTGTTGTAGTTAATGCAAGTAGGACAAAATTCTTAAATACATTAGGTAACTATGTGGTGAAATTATTATTTTGTTTTTGCAAGGCAAGGCAATTTTATTTGTATAGCACACTTTCAACAACAAGGTAATTCAAATATAAGAACCTAATTGCGAACCTAAATGATTGGGATATGATCATCTGGGGGTTGAAGCTGCCTCAGCAGCGACAGCAGCAGGATACACAGGTTCTGAGTTTATGTCTTATGCATGACCTTTAACCCTACTATGTTTCTTTTCTGGACACTGGAGAGTTGAAGTTATTGTTTCCTTGTATTTTTTGTTTTTTTAAGGCATGTGCAAGACGATGCCTTAAAAAAGGGGGGAATTGGATTTAATAGTAATTGGAACAGATTTTTCAGGGATTACGAAGAGAATTGTAACTTGCAGTAATTGGGTTTCTTGTGAATCATAACTCTGTCATAAATTAATGAGGGTTTTTACTACCTGGACTTGACGTCTGACTTCATATTCCATTTCGGTTCGGTTTCAGAGTTCTAGTACATATTGTGTCTGGGAACTTTACAAAGTTTTAATTTGATCTGAAAACCTTCTTTACTTCTTGCTGGGAGTAGTTGATTCTTGGGATTTTTTGCTCTCACGAGTTGGAATGGTTGGTTGTCTCTTTCTTGGCATGGATTTAGTACAGAGTGATCTGGAGACATTTACCTTAATTGTTTTCTAGCTTCAGTTGATGAGGTTCGGCTCATTAACCAGGTTGTGAGTTGTTTAGATTTGCTTTTGCACACAGTTGCATCAGGTTGATCTGAAACCATAATCCGAGGGTGTTGGTTCCACTTAATCACTTGTCATATTCATCCTATTCATCTTTTGTGAATTGGCTCACCTGTGTTTGAACATCAATGCTTTAATACCTAATTAGCTCAGCTCCCAAGGGTCTCATTGGGAGGTTCTCACTGGAGGACATTTTGAGGGATGATCACTCTCTCCTTTCCGGAGAAGGACTGATCGGTGGCTACAGGTCACTGGATGCTGGCGGAGGCTGACTTTAAGGCAACAGACAACAAGGAAAGAGTACACATTTCAACACCTAGTGTTGATGTAATACCCTCTGAAGTGTACTGGAAGATGCTACATAATTTCTCCTTTGTTCTGTGTTTTTATCTAGAGCATCCTGACCGATGACGAGACCTGTGGATGGCCGCCTCTGGGGCGAGGGGCTGTTGAGATGACATTTTGCCTACAAGAAAATGGCATAAGAAGACCCCGGGGGTTTTTGGTCTTGAGTCTCAGCAAAGTCATCTGGAAGGATCTAATATTTGTCACTGTGAGCTAATTCCATGGCCAAACATGTCTCATGTCTGATTGTAATTTGTGTTTTGAACATTGTCTTTTTTTTTGATCAACCTACCAACCTTTTAGGGAGATTTGTGATAGCAATTTCGAATTTTCCTTTATATTTATGGTATTAATTAAGTTAATAAAAGCAGGGAATTGTGGTGGATAATTGTTATGCAATTAGGAATTAAGTGTATATTCTCTGTTTAGTGAATGCATCTAGGGTAAAATGACAAGCTTATTGTTCCAGCTTAATGTCATGAGAAAGATATATGTGTCAGGTCACCAGAGAGACAGAAGCCGGGGCAGTAAGATAACAGTCTGGCCTTTGGATGAGCTGTTTTATGCGTTGATTTGAGACTCGCATGGAGCAGCTGTCTAGAGGCGGGGCGTGAAGGTTGGAGAAGACATCTACAGAGATAAACAATGATTGCTGAATACTATTTAAGCGGTCAGTTAGAAAGGTTGGTTAGGGTGATGCACGAGTAACTCTGTCCCCTCCATGGTCTGGCCAGACATGTTTGAATTAAATTCCTTCTGGGACTCAAGTCTTCAAACCCTGAGATACTATTTTTTGCCATAACAAAAATAAAAAAGTAAATAAAATTTTGTGGTGGTTATCATCTCTATCCTATTGCATGTTTTTGGACTATGCTAAAACAATGTGCAAGGAAACCAACCAATTGAAATGAGATCTAAGAATTCTTTGAGTATTTCAACACTACACTAAAACAATGCAGTGAGCCTGCAAATGGTTACAAAAACCACCTGGTTTCTTTGCAGTTTCTAAAGGACATTTACACAACAATATATGAAGTGTATGTACAGTGGGACAAAAATGTTTTTGGCAGCTACCGATTGTACAAGTTGTCCCATTTAAAAATATGGGAGAGGTCTGTAATTAACATCATAGGTACACTTCAACTGTGATAGACGTAATGTAAAAGAAAATCCAGGAAATCACACTATGATTTTTAAAGAATTTATTTGTAGAATAGGGCAGATAATAAGTATTTAGCACCTACAAACAAGCATGAATGCTGTCCCTCACAGACTTGTTGCTTCTTCTCTTCACTTCAGCTGTGAGACAGAATGTAAAAAATAAATAAAACAGAAAATCAGAATGTATTTGTATAATGGTGCAGAAAATAAGTATTTGGTCAATAACAAAAGTTAATATCAATACTTTATAATGTAACCTTGGCAGTGACAGAAGTCAAACATTTCCTGTAGGTCTTCACCAGGTTTGCACACACTGTAGCTGGTATTTTGGCCCATTCTACCCTGCAGATCTTCTCTAGAGTTGTAATGTGTTGGGGCTGTCAGTGGGCAACACAGACGTTCAATTCATTCTACAGATTCTCTATTTGATTGAGCTCTGGAGACTGGATAGGTGTCAGGGATGTGTGTGAAGTATGGACCCAAACGCAGACGCTGAGGAAGTGTAGGATGTTTATTAAAGGTGGATGTGATGGTGATGATGAAGAAGACGACGGCAGGAACGGAGAGAATGGACATCGGGCAGGAACGTGACAGCAGGGAAGGTACACGAGACATCAATAGTAAGTAGTAGTAGTAGTATGATCCGGCCTGGAGTGAAAGGAAGTGATGGGTCTTAAAGGCAGGTGGTGAGTAGGATCAGGTGTGGTTGACTGGACATTCAGGTGAAGACAATGAGGCGTGAATAGGGCAGCGTGACAGGACCCCCCCCTTAAAAGGCGAATTCCAGATGCCGTGGAGAGAGGCGCAAGAAAGAAAAGGGGAAAAAAAAGAAGCACTCTTGCCAGGGTGGGTGGAGGGGGCCCACGGAAGGAGGGCCCCGAGTCTTTCTGGGTACGCCCCTGGAAGTCTGGCGGACGACCAAGTGGGCGGCCCGTGAGGACCTGGAGGTCGGGCGGACGCCCCCGGTGGCGTCCCCTGGCTGGACGGCGGTCCGGAGGATGGCCCCGGTGGCGTCCCCTGGCTGGACGGAGGTCCGGAGGACGACCCGGATGGCCTCCTCTGGCTGAACAGAGGTCCGGAGGCCGACCTGGTGATCTTCCCTTGAGGACCTGGAGTTTGGGCGGACGACCCGGATGGCGTCCTCTGGCTGGACGGCGGTCCGGAGGACGGCCTGGTGATCCTCCCTTGAGGACCTGGAGTTTGGGCGGACGACCCGGATGGCGTCCCCTTCCTGGACGGAGATCGGGCGGACGGCCCGGATGGCGTCCTCTGGCTGGACGGAGGTCCGGAGGACGGCCTGGTGATCCCCCCTTGGGGACCTGGAGATCAGGCGGACGGCCTTTAGGTCCCTTTCTGAGGTCTAGGCAGCGGCTGAGGAGCTTGGCTGGTCGGCGGCGAAGAAGATGCCTGGCTGGTAGAGGTCGGCCGAGACAAAGAGAGTCTGGAGGCTCGGACGCCGGCTGAGACGAAGAATCTGGAGGCTCGTACGCCTGCTGAGAAGAGTCTGGAGGCTCGGACGCTGGCTGAGAAGAGTCTGGAGGCTCGGACGCCTGCTGAGAAGAGTCTGGAGGCTCGGACGCCTGCTGAGAAGAGTCTGGAGGCTCGGACGCCGGCTGAGAAGAGTCTGGAGGCTGTCGCTGTGACTGCTAAGAATACAGCAGCCATGATAACCGCAGGTTCTGGGACTGGAGCTGGAACGGGCTCACGGACTGGAGCTGGAACGGGCTCACGGACTGGAGCTGGAACGGGCTCATAGACTGGAGCTCTGATTTCCTCCTCAGAAGTGGCCTCACCTCGGCGGTGTCGCCGTTTCCGATGAGGCGCTGGATCTCCCCTGGAGCAGAGGTAGGCCGTCTTGTCCAAATGAAAAAACTCGAACAGGTCCTCCTCCCTGATGTGAGGAGCCCCCGAAGAGCCAGCTGGAGGAGGGACAAAGACGGCGGGGGAGAGGACCGGCGGTGCGTGCAGCGCGGAGATGCAGCCGACGTTGGTGGTCCTCGCTCCCGGAAACTCCGGCTTGCCGGGACTGCCGCCTGCAGCCAGATGGAGGAGGCGGAGAGGGTGGACCGGTGATCTGGTCCAACGCCTCCTGTCGAATTCTCTCCGCCTCGCGCCGCAGATCGGTGAGATCCCGGGCAGAGAAGACACTCTCGAAGTGAGGGAGCACTCCGAGGATCTCCTCAGCTCCGGAGAAGCACACAGGAAGGTGAGGAGAGGCAGCGAGCTTCACCAGGTTGGCCCTGATGTCCTGGCGGAGGGTGGCGATCTCTCTAGCGACTGCTGGGTCCATTTTAAGGCCGGATCATTCTGTCAGGGATGTGTGTGAAGTATGGACCCAGACGCTGAGGAAGTGCAGGATGTTTATTAAAGGTGGAGGTGATGGTGATGATGAAGAAGACGACGGCAGGAACGGAGAGACTGGACATCGGGCAGGAACGAGACAGCAGGGAAGGCACACGAGACATCAATAGTAAGTAGTAGTAGTAGTATGATCCAGCCTGGAGTGAAAGGAAGTGATGGGTCTTAAAGGCAGGTGGTGAGTAGGATCAGGTGTGGTTGATTGGACAGACAGGTGAAGACAATGAGGCGTGAATAGGGCAGCGTGACAAAAGGCCACTCCAGAACCTTAAAATGCTTTTTATGTAGCCACTCCTTTTTTGCCTGGTCGATGTGTTTGGGATCATTGTCATGCTGGACATCTTCAATGCTCTCACTGATGGAAGGATGTTTTTGATACAAATCTCACAATACATAGCCCTATTCATGCTTTCCTTAGTACGAATCAGCTGTCCTGCCCCCTTTGCAGAAATCTGGGGACAGGACAGGGGATCTTTTGAGCTTGCAGGATTTTAATCCATGACAATGTAGTGTGTTACTAACATAACAGTGATCTTTTTACTGTGGCCCCAGCTCTTTTCCGGTTATTGACCAGTTACCCCTGTGTAGTTCTGGGTTGTTTCATCACCGTTCTCATGATCATGTGTACCCCACAAGGTGAGATCTTGCATGTAGTTCCAGGTCGAGGGAGATTGTTAGTGATCTATTCCATTTTCTAAAAATTACTCCAACAGTTGATCTCTTCTCACCAAGCTGCATGCCTATTGTAGACTGGCTCAGTATTGTGCAGGTGTACAATCTTGTCCCTGGTGTCTGTAGACAGCTCTCTGGTCTTGGTCTTGGTCTTGGCCAAGGTTCGAGTCTGACTGTTTAAAGGTTTGGAGAGGTGTCTTTTACACAGATAACGAGTTCAAACAGGTGTCATTAATACAGGTAATAATACAGGTAACGAGTAAAGGATAGAAGAGCTTCTCAAAGGAGTAACAGGTCTGTGAGGGCCAGAATTCTTGCTTGTTTGTAAATACTAAATTCTTATTTTCTTTAAAAATCATACAGTGTGATTTCCTGGATTTTCTTTTACATTATGTCTCTCACAGTTTAAGTTCACCTTTGATGAAAATTACAGACCTCTCTCATCTTTTTAAGTGGGACAGCGTGCGCAATTAGTGTGTCAGGACCTCATCTAGATCAACGACCTCCACCTGTGCACACTAACTCACCTCCATCTCATTAGCTCTCACCACAGTTAAAAGACAGCTTCACTCACCATGGCACTGTTCTGTCATCTGGTCTCGAGTCTCAGAACTCCTGAGCCAGCCCTTTCAGCCTGCTCGTCCCCAAGAAAAAGCATCCTCTCCAAGATCCTCCAGACCCCTCTACCAGCCTGATCTGCAGCCTCCTCTCGGATTGTCTGTTTCACCCATCTGTCCATCTCTGCATGTGAGTTGTCCTCCTAAATAAAGACTGTTAAAAAGATCCAAGCAGTCTCCTTGACATAGTATCAGAGCCAAAATGCTAACTTGTGACAAATAAAAAAACAATCAGTTGCCCTTTACTAGAGAGCATGTATATTTGACTTACCTGATGAAGCATGTTATGCCAATTGTTTAAGACCCATTATCTTGTAACTCTGTAATGAGCTTTTGTTGTCTTCTTTATATTTGAAATTTGAATTCACTATTTCTCCCAGATACAAACTACACAAAGAATGCTGAAATGAGAAAAGAGGAGCCTGTTGGATACACAGCCATGGTCACTGGACCAAACGACCTCCCGACAGTAGGAGTGCTAAATCTCGCAATGCACTTTCAGCTTTAACAGGGAAAGGAGGACTTCATGGAACATCATCACCCCTATTTGAGTACGGGGCTCTGCTCAGTACTTTCTCTTTTGTCCGTGAGCTCAATTGGGCTCACATCGGGAGAGAAGAGCGCAAACTCCATTCCTCCACTGGTGAGAGAGGAAGCGAGTTTCTAGAAGAAACTCATTGGATCCGAAATACTTTTACAGTCTGCCAATTGATCAGGTGTACTATATTCAGCTGATGAAATAAGTCCTCAATCACTTGTTCAAAACTCTGCAGAAAGAATGCTTTGAATTACAGATTCTACCAGAGAAAGAGAGGGAACTGAGGACAGGGTGCCCTGGTACATGCTACAGGAGCTGAGAGCTGCTCCCCAATGCAGCTGAGCTGAGTCTGTGGAAAGGGACTGGTCCGAGGGAGATTGCTGACCACAACGGAGCTGACGGGATAACGAAGTTCTGAGCTAACGGTTGCTCAGTAACCCACGAGGACTGACAGTTAGTGGCGATCCACGAAGCCTCTGCTAACGGGCCAGCTAAGAGCTGCCCCCTCCCCTCCTTACAACTTCAATCCCTAGACAACGGAGCCACCCTTCCCTGGATATCTAAGAAGGGTTCACGTAAGATTGTGTCTGGGCAGAGATAAATTAGCATAAGATATACAAATTAAGTTTTGTTTAATTGTGTGATTTCACTGTGTTTTTGCTGCATTTGTAAGATTTTGTTCTTCAATGGTTTGGATATGAACAGTGTTTTCAAAGGTTTCTCACTGATAAAAACAGTCGTTTTAAATCATGCAACATGAGTTACTCCGACCGACCAGAGTTTTTCCTTTGTTCATTGGTGCTAAATTAAAAGGGAGTGGCTCTAAGCTGCACTACATAAATTACGTTCTCACGCTCTATCTTATTAGAGTAGCCAGCTTTTGCAGACCGCTAGCACTTCATAAACAATGAAGATTGCTACCAATGGTATTCCTAATACAGATTGGCTTTAAAATAGATAGTTTAAACACCAAAAACTAATCATAAAAGCAGTTTCAGAAACCACCGTCTTAGTATGTCAAGATACTAAATTAGTTAAATCACTGCGGTGACCGATCCATAAAATGGAATCAATTCTCCAAAGGTTATTAATTTCTAATTCAGCAAATGATTTAATGAAACATTACTTCCTCCAAATAAAGTTTTGTCTTCACATCTGCTTTGCATTGTGAATTGGTTGTTTGAACACAAACCAAAAGGTGCCAATTAGTCTTAAACTAATCACAATTAGTTTAAAACTAACTTAGCTTCAGTCCCAAAACTCTACAATACAAGCCTTGTTCGTAACAACTCTAAATCTGAGACCATGGTCTTGAGCCGGAAAAGGGTAAAGTACATTCTCCAGGTGATTGACGAGGTCCTGCCCCAAGTGGAGGAGTTTAAGTATCAGGAGACGCCGGAGGAACTATGTTTTTCGGCTTGCCTGGGAATGCCTTGGGATTCACCCAAAGAAGCTGACCCAAGTGTCTGTGGAGAGGGAAATCTGGGTCTCCCTGCTTTAACTGCTGCCCCTGTGAACTGATCCCAGATAAGCTGAACAAAATGGATGGATGGATGGAGTCTGTATTCTGATGATCACTGGTATTTGATTTATTTCAATCTCACAAAACCCTTTCTTTTAAAGCTGAAACACATCTATTTTCAAAAAGTATAATACAGTTCTTATGAAACTTGCATAGAAACAACATTAAACAAAATAAAAGCCAAGGACAGAGTTGCCAAGAAACAAAAATTGCCTTGAGTAATGGAATAAAACCTGGACATTCATGCACAGAACTCATACAGTAAATTGTACTAAGAAAAAATACACACAAACCGTTTGGGTGATAAACGATGGGACTCAGAAAATTACCAGTGAGATCCATCCCGAGCCCAACAGCCAACAGTGAAGATCAATAATAATTTATTGGTAACTTTCTTTTTTATACTTTTTTTTTCCAGTCTGTTCTTTAAAGTCTGCAGTGAGAGAGGTGGAAGACAGAATGAAGGTGTGTGTGTGTGGCCTTGAAAGTTGATTAAAAACAGGTGCAGTGACAATCGCATTAAATTGATGGACGCCTTGTGTGAATGTAGAGCTCATATTGTGTTTATGTGTATTTGTGTGTGTTAGCGAGAGAAGAGTCAGTGGCTATTGATTGTTGATCATAATTCTCTTGGTGCAGTCTGGCATCTCCATCTCAACAATTTACTGGGGTCTGCATTGACTTATGGGTTGCAAACTTCTGTCAGAGTTAACATGCTCTAAATAAAAGAACACAGAGCTGATAGATGAATGGACACAGGGAGGATTGGAGGGAGAAGCGCTACAAGGGAAAAAAGGAAATCCATTCCATGGAAGTTCATTTCAATCTCCAGCATAATCCAGTAAAAATGCAGTGTGAGCTGCAACATTACTGGGGTTGCTGTGAGAGATCCACAGCTTGTTCTGCTGCCAGCCGACCCTTGGCCTTTGCCTTTCTCTTGGATTGCAGCGCCCTCCTTTGACTGTTTCGATAACTGCAGTGATGAAACAGCAGAATCTAGTCACTCTACAAGCAGTGGTTTCAACAATTAGTTGTGTCCACAAAGTTGGTCATATTTACATGAAATATAGTCAAAATAAACAAAAAGAAGTTCACATAACCTACAGTGCCTTTTTAGTTGGACATTAGAAGACAGAAAGAGGGATGCAGAGTGTAGTGCATGTCAGAGAACTTTACTAATCACATCAATACAAAAGGAATGATAGCTAAAAAAAACTGTACTTTTAGCTAAGAAAAAAACAAGGAACAGTTAGAATGTCAGCTGAACACTGCATGAAAAAAGATGGAGTGTGGAGGTTAAAAAGCCAAGACAAGACACAAAATAATTAAGTGATTTACACAAATTAAAAGAACAGAGGTAAAGAAAAGTAGATTGAAATCAATAAATACAATAAAAGAATAATAGCAAAACATCAACTAAACAGGAAGAACCATTCAATTCTAAACAAAAAAATAGGATATCATGAAAAACAAACTAATTAAATAATTTCTGACCTATATGGAAAGCTGCAGTAAACTGTACTCTTTCCAGTTCAGTTTCTGCTCATCTGAGTATCTCCAGTAAGTTTATTTAAAAGCTAGTGTTGGAATGCAGCCATGAAGGAATGAACTACTCACACACAGAATAAAAAGAATAGCATAAAAACTATTAATCCCAGAATGCACTACATTAACCCATTTTCAGTTTCTAGAAGAAGAGGAGTTTAGCAAAGTATTGCAAATGTTTTGCACTTTAGTTGTGAAAGGAGTGTCTTTGTTTTTGTGGATCATGTTACCAGCAACATCTTCTTTTCGCCGGACATGTCCACTTGTCTACGCTGTTCACAAGCACAGTGCAGAGCAGTGTTTGCAGTCATGTTTACCAGACGTCAGCCCAAGTGTAGCTTTAAGTATGAAACACAAAGGAAAATTCCTTCATTCCAACCCTGTCGCTACTAATGTGTGGTGGAGAGCACCATACTCATAGCTGGCAGATTTGTTTCTGTGTATGACAGGTGGCAAACATCCTGACACTGACACAAAAACTATGAAAACGCTGTGCAAAGTTAGAGTTTTGTATTAAATTGATAGCAAAAAAAACAAAGACTGGAGTATAGACTTTAAGTATCTATGGGAGAATTTTCTCAAAATATAATTTCAGATATTTGTGTAATTTGTGCCCCGTCTGACTTAAAAAGGGAGCTGTTATTGTTATAGGTTTATTTTCTAATACAGAAGATTATTTATTTCTATTTTACTTATGCGATGTGAGCTTACTAGGTTTTACCAGAATTTTCCTATCCACTCTTCTAACTAACCAACATAAAATATTCCTTAAAATATGCTAAGTTGTATCCGTTATCCTAAAGGCTAATGCTAAGCTAAGATAGTCATCGATTTCTTTGTTTAAAAAATAGCTTTTTCTGTTTGTGCCATGGTCAGCCGTAGCAAACCGCTGGCACTCATAAACAATTAATATTGTTACTATAGATGCTTAAAAATACAGGTAGGACTTAAAGGCAGATGTGTAGTCAAGAACCTGAATTGAAATACATTGAGATTGTTTTTTTTTTTTATCAAAAAGGAAATGGTTTTTTTTAAGGAAAAAGAACAAAATTATATGTAACTGCCAGACAGAAGAAGCACAACCCAAAGGAAGGGCTAGCAAATTAATGAAGACAGGTTGACAAATGCAAGCTTACAAATAGTGCTACTAAGACCACAGAGGAATCGATCAATTAAAGCATTCTTCCATGGTCAACATGCAGTCATTCTCTTGACTACCTGGTTGTATTTAACCGTTCACAGACAGTCAGAAGTACACACAGCTACAGGCTGAACATTATATACCCACAATGTGTGCTCAATCAAGGATATGTTTGTGCATTGAGTCAGGGTGGGGTAGGGTCGGTGGTGGGATGGGTGTTTTCATACAGTACAGCTTGTGTGTGATGAATACAGTATTTAGGGTGGCATGATTGGGGGAATATAAAACAAAAGGTCAAGCTGTCTGCACAACATGCAATCTCATGGAACCAGCAGCTCTGCAGAATACCAAAAATAATCCACTGGCATCAGGCAGACGTGCATACTTGTGTGGACAGCAACACTGCTTGTTTTGCAAATTTAGGGTGTGCCTTAATGGGAATGAAAGGCATGCTGAAAAAAATCTGCTCTTTGCCATGTTTGTTTTTTAGCCCGACAATAGCCACTTGTGAAGTAATTCCTTAATTGCTTTCAGTCATAGTAAGGAGTTAGAATAAAATGTGAAATACATTTATTTTTTCAGTGACACCCACTGGTGACAGGTAGGAGGGTGCCCGAAAAGCCAAAAAAAAAATCACTTTTTTTTCTTACAGGACCCTACCCAGAGGATGCCATCAGAACTGCTATCTGTTGTTATAAAATGTTTGCCGTTGTTCATTAAGCTTATAAAAATTATTCTCATGTTTTGCACTCTAGACATATAAGCTTGTTTGCAGTAAAATGTATGCATGTGCTTTAAATACATTTTCAGAAGGGATACGTAGAAACATGCCATCAAGATGCATCAAGTAACCTGTCACAAACCATTCTTTATATTGTTTCAGATGTAAACTTAAAGATTTGTGAAATACCTTGCAATAAATCCATTTTTTATTTAATTTTATTGCAGTAACATAATCTAAGTCCAAAAAAGATGTGTGGTGTGGTAGGTGTGGTTTGGCTATGAAAACTAATAGGTGCCAAAAGCAATTATTAACACTTAATCCCACATTTTTCCCTACAAAATAAGTGCATGCATTTCAAACCTTATACAGACCTGACAGATAATATTTTAGATTTTTTAATTTGATGATTGTTTGTGAATATATAGGTATTATACTCTGCAACAATTGCTGCCGGTGGGAAACCGCATAAACCGTCTAAATTCACATGCATTCTCTAATGTAGTTTTCACACATAAAATCATAATAATAATAATAATAATAGCATAAGCTGGTATAAGAAGTCATGGTTACAAGTTTTTACAGAATAGTTTTAGATACACATAAAGACACAATGGCACATCATGCAAACATCACTTTTTCACTGTGCCAGTAGACCTATAATGTTAAAAGGATATAATGCAGTAATGTTCACCCTGGACAAGATTCTGCCTGTTCCACAAGACCAAGCACTACACCTGGGTCCTGTCCTCAGCTAGTTTTAAGAAGATGTTTGTGGACTCTGCAATAAGGCTCCATGTGAAACATGTACCCTGAGGGTGAAGCAAGGCTCCATATCTTGTTCCCAAACTGGATTGGTTTTCCCCTAATAAACTGTTTGTAGCCATATTTGCCATAATAGGGTGTGATGCTTTCATCAGCTGATAGTAGTTTTCTGTATGGAATGATCCTATAGGAATCATTCAGTGTGTCAGAGCGTGTGTCTCGGGATGCAGCAATGACCCAAACATGTAGAAAAGGTGCAAGGATGTTTATTATGATGAAGGTTTAATTACAGCAACCTTAAATCCCTGTGGTACAAATCCATTTATTAAGGATATATTCTTCATATCTAAAATGGGGCTAGGAACCAAAGGAGACACTTCCTTAAATAATTTGGTCGGGATTGGGTACAAGGTGAAGGTTTAGATGAGGCTAATATTTTTGATAATTCCAAAAGCTCAACTGAATCAAAATACAAATTAGGTTCTACAGTTCTCTCCGATGCTGCCTTACTTACTGAGAGAAAAGTAATCACGTTTGGGAGGATGCCAATGATTTTATTTTTAATAGAATAAATTTTATTTATGAAAAATCCCATAAAGTCATCACGGGGGGGGGAATAGTTGGTTCAACAGAGCTATGACTCTTTGTAGGTTTGGCAACTGTACTAAAAAGAAACCTAGGATTGTTCTTATTCGCCTCTATTAATTATGAAAAATATGCTGTTCTAGCTTGTCGAAGGTTTACAGACCCTCACACCCTCAAGCTAGCATTAACGGTGCAACAAAAATGGTGAGCAATATTGGAGCCATCCAGCCGTACAGTTTTGAGCCAGATGCTAGCTCAGACGATGAACAGGAAGATGTACATAGATCTAGTCGTCTCCAAGTGGATGCATCAGAATGGTATTGTTTTTGTAATCTCTTGAATTGACTATATCAGGTCAATAATCCTAATTTCATTAGCTAGGACCACGTTTACGGGGATTTGTATGTAATTTTTATTGAAGGAAGAGAATCAATTGACGAGATATCTGGGAAGATGCGTCCATGAAGTGCTTGGGATGAAGATTCAGTTTGGGGGTGCAGTCTTCTGAGATTCATCTGTTTCCCGAGCCTGCTCAGGACCCCCCAGACAAACCTGAGAGAAAGAGATGTTAGAAGAGGTTAGGACTATGAGTAAGCTTGAATGAAGGGAGAGGAGGAGGGTCGAAGGGATGAGAGAGGGGTTGAAGGGATGAGAGAGAGGGTTTGAAGGGATGAGAGAGAGGGGTTGAAGGGATGAGGGAGGGGGGTCGAAGGGATGAGAGAGATGGGTCGAAGGGTCGAAGGGATGAGGGAAGGTGTCGAAGGGATGGGGGAAGGGGTCAAAGGGAGGCGTCGAAGGGATGAGGGAGGGGTCAAAGCAATGAGGGAGGGGTTGAAGGGGTGAAGCCAGATAGAGGGTCGGGAAGGGAGGGGTGCGAAAAATGATGGAGACAGATGTGGAGGACTAGATGAGCTGAGTTAATATGGACTGCGAGTGATTAGAGATGCGAACCAGGTGTGAAACACTAGGTGAAACAAATGAGAGGTGGATTTGGGGGGCGTGGTCCTGCTCCCGAACTTAAGTTAACACATTAACTCGATTTCATTAGCTAGGACCACGCTTACGGGGATTTGAATGCAATGTTTATTGAAGGAAGAGAGTGAATCGACGAGATGTCTGGGAAGATATGTCAATGAAGGCTTGGGATGAAGTATCAGTGTGGGGGTGTGGTCTTCTGAGATTCATCTGTTTCCCGAGCCTGCTCAGGACCCCCAAAGTTAGTCATGGAAAATAACAAAGCAAGGTGTGAGCGTGTAGCAGGTCATGGAGATTATTGCGGATGTAGGAGCGATAGGCTGAAGATGACCATCGGCCTAAGATTTGAATGATTTTGTCCGAGATTCCTGATCGAGAGGCCGAAGTGGCTGCACCTATGCGGATGGAGTGTACTGAATAATGTTCTGGGGTGATACCAGACCGGAACAGAATTTGGTGGAAGTGGTAGGAAAACCAGGACCTAGTGGCGAGGCTACCGGATTCTGTGATGAAGAGTGGGTCGAGAGGTGAAGCGTTGAAGGCTAGACGGGAATGAATGTAATTACAGAGAGGTTCGTAGGGGCTGAGGGATGAGCGAAGGCGAAAAAGGTGGATCGAAAAGGAAGCGCAGAGCTGGTCAGTTTTGCTGTTGCACAGAGTATAGATGAGGGTATTTTGGTTGAGAATCGTGATGTCTGAAAGACGGGGGATGAAGGTGGATGAAGATTGAAGATCTGGATGAAGATGGGGCGAACTCAGAGCAACGCAGGAAACCAAAGTAGGACAGCAAAAACATTGACTCTAGTGTTAAACTGACTGAAGGAGAAGAGTAGCCGGAGCGAATAGTGTGGATGCAACGGCTAAGTAGGTTGGAAGTGAGTGAAAAGCGGTGATCAATGATGGCTGGTTCATGCTTCTTGAGACCTCTTAGCAACATGGATACATGACTATGGCTTAGAGCTATGGCTAGAACCGCCAGCTGGAATTCGGTGCTGAGCTCGGGGTAGGGAGGAAGGGATTTGAGGTGGAGAGGAAGCCTGAGGCGGGCTGCTCGCTGCTGCGGGGGAGCGTTTGGCTCGAGGCGAGGTCCCAGTCCTGCGGCGATGAGATGGAGCCCGGGCCGATGGACCTGAACCATCCATGGGGGAATGCGGAGGTGTAGCCTCGAGACATGATAGTAGAGACCGAGAAAGGCCGGAAGAAGAAGGACGGACTGAGCGGCCGAGAGGGCAACCGTGAGATACGGAAGCCTCTTCAGATAGATCCGACCAAGGGAACCGAGAAGAAGGAGCTGCTGCTGCTGGGGTAGGGGACCTCTGCAGGGGCGAGGCTCTCGGCTGAGTACGTAAGGTCGGAGGAGGAGATGGGTGGAAAAGGCGGGGATAGGTGGGAGCAGGCGTTTCAGCAACCCCGAGATCTAACAGCAGAGACCGAAAGATTACTCTAACATGAGTGAATGGGTCAGAACAACACTTCAGGCATGTTTTTAATGAGGGACAGGTTATCAGGATATTAAGCTTCAGAAAGTCCATTTTGCATAATACCCCCCCTTTAAGTTAACACATTAACTCTAACATATGTTAGAATATTTGAGGAGTATACAGAAGCAACTTAAGGTCAAGATCAGAGACAGCAAGGAGGCATACAGGAAGAAGCTGGAGAACAAACTACAGAGGAACAATATCAGAGATGTCTGGTCAGGAATGAGAAAGATCACAGGTTTTAAGGACAGGAAGGATTGGATAGATGGAAGTCTGGACAGAGCCAATGAACTGAACATATTCTTCAACAGGTTCAGTTCAGGAACTAGCTCAGCACCCCCCTCTCCTGTTCCCAGCCAAACAGACATCCCACTCTCCTCTGACCAACAGCTTTCCTGTTACACCTCGGATGTTTTATCCTTCACCTCAGCCATGGACTCTTCTAATTCCACAAGTTTGACTTCAACCAAGTCAGGAAATGCTGCTACCCCCTTTGCCTCCCCCTCCCACTTGTCTGTCTCCAAAAGTCAGGTGAAGAGGCAGCTGGAGAAACTGAACCGGAACAAGGCTGCAGGTCCAGATGGTGTCAGCCCCAGAGTCCTGAAGGCCTGTGCAGAGCAGCTCTGTGGGATTCTGCAGCACATCTTCAACCTTAGCCTAACTCAGGAGAAGGATCCAGTGTTGTGGAAGACATCCTGCCTTGTTCCAGTACCCAAAAGAACTCACCCATTAGTCATCAATGACTATAGACCCGTTGCCCTGACATCCCACATCATGAAGGTCCTGGAGAGACTCCTGTTGGCACCCCTGAGTAAGCAAACAAGAACGTATCAGGACCCACTGCAGTTTGCTTATCGCTGTGGAGTTGGTGTTGAAGATGCCATCATCCACCTACTTCAACCAAACCACTGTCATCTGGACAAAGCAGGCAGCACTGTGAGGATCATGTTCTTTGATTTCTCCAGTGCATTTAACACAATTCAGCCTGATTTGCTTTGTCAGAAACTCCTGAAGACACAGGTGGAGCCCTCAACAATCGCCTGGATCAATGACTACCTGACCAACAGACCACAATTTGTGAGACTGAAGAATTGTTTGTCAAACCAGGTGGTCAGCAGCACAGGAGCACCACAGGGGACTGTACTCTCACCATTCCTTTTCACTCTGTACACCTCAGACTTCCAGTACAAATCAGAGACCTGTCATCTGCAGAAATACTCAGATGACTCTGCAATTGTCGGGTGTATCAGAGATGGACAAGAAGCTGAATACAGAGAGCTGGTGGACCGCTTAGTGACATGGTGTGGAAACAATCGTCTCACCTTGAATTTGAACAAAACAAAGGAGATGATTGTAGATTTCAGAAGAAACAGAGATAAGTCAAACACTGTTTCCATCATGGGAGAAGAAGTGGGGGTGGTTGAGGAGTATAAATACCTCGGAGTTCACCTTGACAACAGACTGTACTGGAGACTGAACAGTGAAGCTGTCTACAAGAAGGGACAGAGCAGACTGTACTTTTTGAGGAAACTTAGGTCCTTCAAGGTTTGCAGCAAGATGCTGCAGATCTTCTACAAGTCTGTTGTGGAGAGTGTAATCTCTTCAGCCGTCATCTGTTGGGGTAGCAGCATTAGAGCCAGGGATTTAAAAAGGCTAAACAACCTGATAAAGATGGCCGGTTCTGTTCTTGGGACAACTGTGGAAAATCTGGAGATGATAATGCAAAGAAGGATTCTTCATAAAATCAAAAAAATTATGGACAACCCTGAGCATCCTCTTCATGAGACAGTCATACAACAACAGAGCGTCTTCAGTCGGAGGCTTCTTCAGTTTCGCTGCAATACAGACCGCTACAGCCATCATCATCTACAACAACTCCTTAAAGAATTAATTATATGAGCTATACCAACACTTAATTTCCCTCTGGGATCAATAAAGTATTTTTGAATTTTTTGAATTGAATTTGTGGACATGGTCCAAACATTCAGATGAGCCTTTTTGAAGTTTTCATAGATACAATAACTTTATATCACACAATCGATAACTCATAGTGCTGCAGAATCAGAGCAGAGCAGAGCAGGAGCTTGTAGCCCACCCAGTGCGGTTGTTACGTCACAAGCACAGTCTATTTTAGACGGCCTTTTAGTGTCTGCTACTGATTCACAATGATTTGAAAGCAGAAATACTCAGAAATGCCATTTTAAGCTTAATTTTTAAGATATGTCATCTGGCATCAGAAAAAGACCACAAGAATATGTTAACAACACAAAAACACGATTTTCATTGGAGTTGGTCTTTAAAGGCTACATTTAGGGTATTAATTTCAGTGTCCACATGAGTGTTGAAATCCCTCACTATAATGACCTATTCAGTATTTAATACTAAATCAGATTAAAAAATCTGAGCTATGTTCTAAGAATTGAGAGAGAGGGGCTGTTGGATGATAGAAAACCGCAAAGAAAAGTGGTCTAATGTTTTGCAACTTGGATGAGGAAAACTAAGGGTTAGATGTTCGAAAGAACTGTAGCTAATAATTGGTCTGGGATTAAGTAGCAACTCATCCTCCTCATCCAGTACTTATAGGAATGTGAAAATTTGAATAATTGGAAAGAGTTGACCAATTTACACTGTCATAATCCTCCTACTGCAGCCAGGTTTCTGTTAGACAGAACAAATTAATTTGATTATCACAAATCATTTACTAACAAATTCTTTGAGGAGAGAGATCTTATGTTCAGCTTGCTTGAGTTGCAAGCTGCTGTTGCATTGGATCATGTAACATGTAGTGTGACTGGTGAGAGTGCTATGTAACTTCCTGGCTGGCAAGCAATTAAGTTATCTTACAGGCCAGATACAAGTGTGGGATGTGAGAACTGGGCGAAGAGCTTGACATGTTTGGTATAGAAGAAAACTAAGTGTTGTCCCATTGAAAAAGGTTGATTGCACATAGTATTGACAGAAACCAGGTCAACATGATGTCTTTTTTTAACAATTATTTGTTTTTCCCCAAAATTAGGCAGTGGATTTTTAAAATTAGAATTCCCTTTGACATTGTTCCACCTCAATAGGAGATTAATAAATTTTAAAGCTTTTTACATCTTTACCTCAAGTGCCAGTAAATGTACTGTACTGGAACTCCAGTCTCCTCCATTTTGTCTGTAGTTTGTGTTTTGAGTCGCTGAGATCCTAAATGCTTCCTCCCTGTGATAATGCACCTGCATTAGTCAACTTGATAATTGTGATTAATTACCGCAACATTTACGAGTATGACTGCACTCGCGCACACACACATGCAAACACAAGGGAATACATATGAGCAGATAAGCTCCAACCCAAAAAGGTAATGTTGCACAGTGATCTTGCAGCTATAGAAACACTCTCAAAGGCCAGCATTTGGAGAGATTAAATTTCATGAAACAAATAATTACATTGTGCACACATGGTGTTACACTTGTCTTGGTCTTTTCCAAGGGCTTTTTTTATCGCTTGCATTTTATTTATTTTTTGTAGGAAGATATTTACAATCCCAATGGCATTTCTTTATAAATGGCCATATACTGAGCTATTCTGCAGCAGAGTAATGCAGGCATCTTTCTGACAGGTGAGCATGAATTACAGGATTTATGTAGGGATACATACACTATCCGAAACTGCCTTGTCACTAGTAAATAAATTGCTCAATCCCCAGTAAAAAAAAAAAAGAAGATGTATTGAAGATTAAATTGCACATTCAGAGTTTTAAATGTGGGGTAGGTGATTTTTTTTTTTCTGGAACACTTATTGCCATGTCGCTTGAAATGCTCTTCACCTAACGATAGCAACCAATAAATTAGGTGTTTTGTCAAAAACATGAAAAATTATCATTGCCTCTGAAGCATACAATTTTGGAAAAACCTCATCCAATCATTTAGCGTGTCCCATTCTAAACGATTTGCTCCTGAGCCATCTGCCAGACTACCCTCTCACCATCCCTTCCTTTCTGCACGTAATCAGTATGATTATTGAGGTCACCAATAATTAGGATCATTATTGAGTTTTTTCATGACTTTTGCACACAAAATGCTAGTTATTACCATTCACTTACATTGTTTATGCTAAGCTAAAGCAAGCGGACTGCTGTCAGACTAGGAGAATGACTGGGCTGGTTACAAAATGCTTTTTCTCACTTATCTTTTTTTTTTTTTTTTACATGTCCTGTTTGGCAGTGTGGAGCTCAGAATTTGTGTCTGAGTACCAAGTAGAAGCCCAACAGATTTACTTTCACAAGCGGAGCACTACAGCTTTTGCTATAGTACTCCACTTGATATATATGTGTGAGAAATCTTTTTTATGAATTGCTGGGGGTTTTATTTCCTGATGTTATGGACACTGAGACAGAAAATAAAGGGGAAGAAAGAAAGAAGATGAAGAAGAGAGGTAGGAAAAAAAAAGTCAAGAGAGAGGGTGAGTTGAAAATACAAGAGAGGAAAGGGAACAAAAAAAACACAGGAAAACATTGAAGTCTGTCTCCATACCCACAGGACGGCAGAGAGAGAAAAAAAAGAAAAAGAAAAAGGAACATCGACAAAACAAACCAAAACAAACATTGTGAACTAAGAACTACACAACCACATCACACAAAAATGGATATAAAAATACAACAACAATGTCACAGAAAAACTCATGGTACCGATTAATCAAGATCTAGTAATGATAACCTCAGTCCAAGAATATATCTGTAAACACCAGAGTACCCACACCTATGTGTGTGTGTGTGAGCATGCTGGTGCATATAAGGTTTCTCCATAAGAGTGTTCGATAGCTGGTGTGAGCAGCCATCAATCCGTCTCCCAGGAATCGATGCAGACATGAAGGAGATCGGAGCCAAGACGTCCAAAGGACGCCCAGAGCCCCAGGCGGCCCCGGGCAGGGCTGACCGCATCCTCCAAGAGAGGAGCAGAGGAGAACCCCAGGGGAACATCCAGCTGCTACAATGCAGGGGCCTGGGGGCAGCAGTGACGAGCCCACGGGCCCCACCGGCAACCAGCCGCGCCAGGGCGGGCCGGTCCATGGACCGGGAGAGCCGGGGCCCAGGGGCCCCGACAAGGGATCAGACGACGAGGGGCCCCTGCCGCCGGCCACCACGCAACACCGCCAGAACCGCCACAGAACAAGTGATCAAAAGAGCAAGGATCCGTATCCCGCCGAGCCACCAAACAGGCACCACCCAACAATCCCCAACCTGGCACCCCTGAAAGAGGTGCCCCAACCAACCAAGGGAAGACATCGGCACAGCGCATTGGCCGACCGACACACCGGTTCCCCCAGCCCGGCCAGGCACGCACCAGGTCCGAACCGGATTGACCACCGATGCACCAGTGGGCAGGGGTATCCGTCACTAGCAGGGAGTGATGGAGGGGAAATAGGCCCCCCATCAAATGTAAGGCCTGAGGTGCGCCAGGCGAGAGGGCAGCCTTTTTTCTCACTTATTTAAGGCTGAGGAATAAGGTAACAGACTAAATTTCACTTAGGGGTGGAATATCCCTTTAAGTAGGAAATGTATTCTGCGAAATTGGATTTGTGATAAACCCCCTATAGTAAATCAATAGTACAAGGAAATCTTTGGAATTACCCCAATGGAGAAGAAAGTGCAAAAGTTTTAAGGATTTATGATAGACTAACCCGCCTAGTAATCTAGACAGAAGCGTCGTAGAAGGAGCCATTTCCACATGGAGTCTGCATTTTCTCCCCTTATCAACATGGCTTCTCACTGGATACTCCAGTTTCCCCTCATTAGCACTTACGTTAGGCTGATTGACACAATAAAACTGACCTCAGGAAAAAGTCAGTGCTTGCATGATTGTCCTGTGTATCTCTGTAATGAACTGGCTGGATCTTGTCAATTAACCACTTAGCGTAGCCATCAGCTCCTCACCACCCTGCAATTATTAAACATGTAAAGAAGGTAAATGGACTCCCTTATATATAGTGTTTCTACTAATACTGAGTCACTTCCTGTCATCTCTACTTACAATGCACACATCCGTACACCAATATGGAGTATTGACCAACTTCAATACTTCAATAATTTCAGCGTCTTGGCCATAGATCAAGATCTATTTTCTGTAATAGCATTAAGTTAGAAATACATTTCTATTGTCAGTTAATAAGTGAGATTTAGAAATTAAGACAGATGTCTCTTTTTACAAGCAAACAGGAAGTTAGACAGGAACATACAACTAAACTGATCATGATAATTTCTACACTTTCTACACCCTACTGACATGGTCTTATGATAAACTGATTAGATCAGAGGCTTGTAAGGGAGTGGTGTTGTCTAACAGTCTAAATTGGCACATTTTGGCAGCAGAAAAATAGCCTTACTGCAGTATTTCTAGTCTGGGCTATATGCCAGTTGAGCTCTCTCACCTGTGACTCAGCTTAAACTTTAGCTGCCAGACAGGAGCCTTGGCAAATTTCTGTTTATGTCCGTTGGTGTATGTTCATCACTGGTTGTATATACATCAGTGTGCCCACACCGTAATGCATGTTTAGGCAATCAGTACATGGGCTGCAAGCCATATGAACTTCACAGGGAGAATTTCTTTGCCAGGTTTCTGGAGTTAATTAGCTTCAAAAGCCTTAAGGTAGAACAACATGCTACATTGCTACCTGCAAACCACAAATGTCTTTTTTTCTCTGTGCTTTGCTTTCTCTCAGCCATTTGCTATTCCCATCTTTTTTTTTTACCAAGCCATAACATTAACAAATCCCACATTCATGCTTTGAATTGTATTATGTCCTTCTCAGACTATACAGGACTGACCATGGGGTGAAGACTTTGTTAATCAAAAGATTTCCTTTTTTACATCAGTAGTATAATTTACCCTGTCTACATATGCTACAGAAAAGATTAGCAATGTATACACTTTAACTGGTACTTTGTGGTAAAACTTTAAATTGCACAGCATGCATTATATGGGATAAGGAAATAAATGCAGTGGCACAGAATCTTATTCAAAACCTGCAAATTGGTTGATGACGTTATCTCTTCTGTATTTCCTTTTTCATTTTTTTTTCTCATATCCCTACTTGCACTTCAATTTCCTCAATTAGCTTTTCAATTTTTCACCCCTCCTGATATTTTTCTATTGCTCATGCCTGCTTTCTTTATCCCTGTCTCTTTGTCTTATTCTTTCTCTCTTGTGTCCCAACATCATTACAAATATTCACACCCTAGTGTTCTCATCGGAAATTAAGTATTTATCCTCTAAGGTAATAGTATTATCTGAAATATGTTTACCAGGCTTGGGTGATCAGGACTATCCATCTGTGTTGGTGTGTGTCTGCATTTTGGGTCAACAAAACAGCTTAGATTTCTGCTAATGTCAAATAAATTCTGGTAAGGACAAGCTGGGGTCATGCTAGTGATGAATCTAACAAATGCTGTGCACAAAAGGCTGTGCTAGCCTGAAAACGCACCAGTACAATAAAGCACACCTTAACCTTTTTTTTCTTCTTGGCATTTTGGGTCCAAGGAATTTTCAGCAAAACCTTTGGTAGTTGGAGCTTGACACCAACAGAGCTATGTCCAGAGCTGGAGTCTGATTGGTTCTGCTGGCCTGTCCATTTTGGACCAAGAGTTTAGACATTTTTCACACCCAAAAACAACTGAAAAAAAGGAAATCTAAACTACAACTCTCGGTAGTTCTCAATACAATTCACACTGGAATTCAACCGAGTTTCAGTTCAGATGCTCTTGACTGCCAACTTTGATGGTATTGTTGTCTATATGGATGCTGTTCTTAACAAAATGTTGTGGTGAATGACATGAAGCACAGCAATCCATGGATTAATTGCCAAAAATGAACAAAAGGGGTACAAGAAAACAAAATCATTGTGGAACCTGGTATTATGAAGCTGTCATAGTTATTAAAGCCTATTTTGTTTCCCCAGCATTGCATGCATATAAACTAATGATGTTGTGAGACAAATATGTTTTGATCTCCACCAAAAGAAAAGTGTCAGTCATTTATAGTCTCAAAATGACCATCAGTATGCAGGCCCCCCATGTTTTCTGTTGGTACTTAAAGTGAGATATTTTTCTTAATGTCATGTTTAATGAGTTTTAAAGCAGGTTTTTGCTAGTAGGGTCTAACCATTGGCAACTCAACAACAAGGTGGAACTGTCATGGTTCCTGGGTGTTTGTGTTTTGTTAGTTTTCCTTATTTAGTTCTATTATGTTTTAGTTATTCTTTGTCTCCCTCTGGTGGTCTTGTGTTTGGTTGCCCTTGTTTGTGTTAATCTCTATTTTCACCAAGTTCCTATTAATACTTATCCTTCATTAGTCCCAGTTGTTATATTTAATTCCTCCTTCTGTTTTCCAGTGTTTCATTAGATTCCCTTCCAGACTTATTATCTTTAGTTTCTTAAGAGTCTTCTGTCTCCCAGCCTTTTTAACTCCTATCCCAGTTGATTACTTCCACCTGCTCTCTCCCTCCCACCTGCATCTGCTCCCACTAATTGATCATTGGTCTTCTCAGTCACTTCCTCATTTCCTCCTCAGTATAAATTCGGTCCTCTCTCAGTCACAACTCGCTGGTCCGTTCTCGTTCTTCCCATGCCGGTTCCTGCCCTCATTGTTGCCCATCCTGGTTCCTGGTTTTCCCTGTTTGCTGCCTGTATCCTCCTGAGTCTTGTAAGTTCCCCTTTCTTGGGTTTTTTTCATTAAATTATTTTTTTGACGTTACTCTGCTGCATTTGGGTCCTCCCTACCTCGCATCATGACATGAACTCATTTGGGCTTTTGTTATTTGTGGAGATAACACATCAGCTTTGCATTTTTTTTCCCTAAGAAAGAGGAGCTGAGGAAGAAATGGTTAGAATTAGTCTTTGGAACACTGCCAGTGAGGTAACTTGAGTTAGTTATATGTTCGAAGGAGTGATTCTGAAAAACTAGTCCATGCATTTGTTAGCTTCAAGGCATGACTACTCCTGTAATTATTTATCATCGGGAATTCCACAAAATGCAATTAGAAGCTTTCAGTTGATCCAAAATGCTGCAGCAAGAGTTCTGATGAATATTAAAAAGAATTTTAGCTTCCCTTCATTGCTTCCCTGTTAAATCCAGAAAAGAATTTAAGATCCTCCTTCTTGCATGCAAAGCCCTTAATAATTAAGCTCCAACATACATCAGATATTTAATTGTTCCATTTGTTCCTAACATAGCACTTCGCTCTCAGACTGCAGGTTTACTTGTGGTTCCTATGATTTCTAAAAGTGGAATGGGAGGCAGATCTTTTAGTTGTCAGGCTCCTCTCCTGCAGTTCCCAGTTTTAGTCTGTGAGGCAGATACCCTGTCTACTTTTAAGGCCAGGCTTAAAACCTTCCTTTTTGATAAAGCTTATAGTTAAAAACAGATCGCTTTTAGCCAGTCGTTCTGAGTGGTGGAGTAGGGGGAAGGGTAATAGCCAACAGCCTCAGGTGGTCTGGACTAGTCTGCCCGTAATGCAGTCCAGAAACACGGTTTCCCTGGCTATTCTCATGTATCATTGTAACTGGCTGGGTAATCCTGAGCGATCTCTGTAGTTATGTTGTTATAGTCTTAGACTGCTGGAGGACAGACTGGCCACTTTACTTTACTTCTCCTCTTCTGCTACTTTCTCTTCTACTACTATCCAGTTGCATTATTTGCTGTTATTTTGACTGTTACCTTTGTTTTATTCTCAGTGATTTTCTCTCCATAGAAGCTACACCTGGTCTGGCATCCTGCTTAGCTACAATGCCTTGCTGGACGATGGGTGTGGAATGGGAAGAAGCTCCCAGTTACTGTTATCTTTCGTGTCCTGTTATCTACTTTTTACTTTCGTTTAAATAGAAGGTACTCTTACATCAGTTCGTTTTGTTCGGTGTCTCTGCACTGTCTTCTCGAACCCCCAGTTGGTCACGGCAGATGGCCGCTTGTACTGAGCCATGTTCTGCTGGAGGTTTCTTCCTGTTAAAGGGGAGTTTTTCCTGTATGAGCACTTGCTTGCTATTCTGAGACTCTGCTTCTTTTATACCCCACAGCGGCAGGAGGGCTGACGTCAGCCATCACCGCAGAGCGAATAACAAAGCCCAATTCAAGTGCAGAGTTTTAACCTGAAGAGGGCACCACACTGATGGTTTTTGGAAGAAAATGTTTACTAAAATACCGAAAAAAAATGACCAGACATGTAGACAGCACTATTAGACACTGTACTGATACAGTTTATCAGCAAAAAAAGTTGATTAGGGGGTGAGTTGCTCTTTAAATAGAAAACCTTTAAACTGACTGGAATGTTTGTATGATTGATTTGAAATGACTTCTTGTAAAGTGCCTTGGGATGACATCTGTTGTGAATAGGTGTTAAATAAATTGAACTGAAATTGTTGACAACAGAAGAGTTGCATTGCTGTTTGCCAATCAGAAGCAAGATATTTGCATATCATGAATATTGAGTAAGCTTTGTAATCCTGTCGTTTCCTCCCATCCACTACTCCGACAAACTTTAACCTCCTGTAACATGAGCATGAGGACACAGAAAACTATTCACAAGGCATTCATACATACGAGAGGACGGCAAATAAAAAAACAAAACGAGTGAATGAGTCCTTTAATTTAAAAAAAAACATAAATACAAACTCTAGGAGGACACAAGGAAACCAGGACGACAGGAGTACTATGACGGACTACGACAGATAATCCAGCAGTGAGTGAATGCAAACATGGATCTTAAATAACCTGATTAAAGCCACATTGTTTGTTTTTTAGTTAATTCTTCGCAAAAACCCATTTGTTCTTTCAAAAATATGTGCTCATTCATGTGTAATTACTTCCACCTACTAATGAAAGTATTCTCGTAAGTGTACAGTCGTGGCCAAAAGTTTTGAGAACTACATAAATATTGGAAATTGGAAAAGTTGCTGCAGTTTTTTTTTACTCCGTTGAGGAGCACAAGGCTGGAGATCATTATGTCAGGCTGATTGGGTTAGAATGGCAGACTTGACATGTAAAAAGGAGGGTGATGCTTGAAATCCTTGTTCTTCCATTGGTGACCTGCAAAGAAACGTGTGCAGCCATCATTGCGTTGCATAAAAATGGCTTCACAGGCAAGGATATTGTAGCTACTAAAATTGCACCTAAATCAACAATGTATAGGATTATCAAGAACTTCAAGGAAAGAGGTTCAATTCTTAAGAAGGCTTCAGGGCGTCCAAGAAAGTCCAGCAAGCGCCAGGATTGTCTCCTGAAGAGGATTCAGCTGCAGGATCGAGTGCCACCAGTGCAGAGCTTGCTCAGGAATGCCAGCAGGCAGGTGTGAGCGCATCTGCATTTGGAAGATGGCCTGGTGTCAAGAATGGCAGCAAAGAAGCCACTTCTCTCCAAAAAAAAAACATCAGGGACAGATTGATCTTCTGCAGAAAGTATGGTGAATGGACTGCTGAAGACTGGGGCAAAGTCATGTTCACTGATGAAGCCTCTTTCCGATTGTTTGGGGCATCTGGAAAAAGGCTTGTCTGGACAAAAAAATGTTACGACCCGGCTCAGCTAGGGAAGGGGGGGGGGGTAACATGAACCCTGCAGTCAGGTGTTAAAATGGAGGAACAAAAGAGTTTAATCAGAATTTAGCAGCAAAAACGAAATACACAGAACAGAAATGGTTAAAAACAAAAATACAACGCCCCTGTAAAAACAGGTGGCCGTAACACCCTCCCCCTTAAATTACAAAATGTAAAATTTTGTAAACAATAAAAGTGCTGTACAATGAACACATGGGTGACTCAAAGACCCGGAGGTTATGGGGGATCGAGACCCGGAAGTCATGGGGGAATCGAAGACCCGGAGGCTGAGGTCATAGCGTAGCGAAGAACCGGAGATCTGGCACACAGACAAGAACCAGAGGCATGTTCTCGTGGACACCCCCCTGCGGAGACTAAATGCAATGTAGTTTTCTAAAGTAACCTCATCATTGGAAGGAACACTGGACGAAGTAGTAGTACTGGAAGCCATGTTAACCTTGGCATGAAACGGCCACCGTAGGAGTTAAAACACGCTCGGAATGGGGGGTGGGAGGTAGGGCAAGAACGTAATATTCAGTTGGTTGTTTCACCGCTAGATGGGTGAGGTTCTTGCACAATGTAGCTTTAAGGTGTGAATACCAGGTGAGTAAAATAAACAAAATTACATCCAATACGAATAAAACCAGTTTGCAATAAAAACCGTGTGCAAAACCAGGGTGCTCAGACATGTCAAAATAAAAGAACCCATAGAACAGAAAAGTGCAGCAAAAAGTCAAGGAAAGATGGCAGAAACAAGAAGAAATAACTGGTAGGTGCCTTATATATTCAAAGGAAAGTTGGTATAATGAGGAAAACAGAACAAAACAGAAAAGAGGAAATGATTATATCTAGATTAAGATTTGGTCATACGGGGTTAAACAATAAATTGTAAGAATAAGAGTAAGAGATACTTTAATAATCCCCGTGGGGAAATTAAGTTTCGGTACAACCAATCCAAGATCATACAAACACTTACAAACATTAACACAACCCTCCATACAGAGAAACCGGTCGCAAAGCACGCGCCCATCATTTCGCTGTCCAAAGAGTGGGCAGGAGTCTTAGGGTACCGCGAGCATTTTGAAATCCAGGGCTGCGTGCATGTCTGTAGCTGTGGCATGAGCGTGCGTGCATGTATGTGTGCATTAATGTGAGACAATGAAACTCCTCTCGGTTCAATCCGAGTCTGTCGCCTGTGATGTAATATACGACCTTGGGGCTGAATCAGGGAGCTCACAGGCTCATGTGGGGGATGGGGAAGGGGGGTGGGATGGAGGGTCCATTTGCACACACAACCAAGGGAGTTTTTGTTTGGTCTACCAAGACCAGGGAGTTGAATTCCAGTAGATAAGAAGTTGTTTTAGAGACAGGCGAAGATCACTTTTTCTCTTGCCTTAGAGACTGTCAGTGGTCCGAGTTCAGTCCAAATGGCCAAATCGTGGGTCAGATTACTTTCCAACCGGCTGAGAACTTCTCCAAGTTATTACCCACGCAGCGAAATGAGTCCGATTTTGCTCACACATTGCAAATAGTCTGAGTGTTGACAGCACAGCAACCTTCCTGTAGCCCAGGCAGCCTGCCAATTGCTGCCTTTAAGCTTGAAGTTTACGATACCTTAGCCGTTCTCCGGGAAAAAAATTATTAATTGTATTAAGAGACCAGCTGACCAGATCCAGAACCATAGTTGTTCTTACCGGAGGAGAATGCAAAAATAGTTGACAAGACAAAAGAATGCAGAAGTAGACAACAGTAGGGAGGGAAAGAGAAAAGCGTCCATCCTCGCGGAGAGCAGGAAGTGGGATTTATTTAAACTGGGGAAACATGCTACAGGGAAATTTGACTTTTGTCTTCAAGAAGAGACTGTGGAGCATGTTATTATTTTTGCCTGAAGTATACTGTTGAGGGAACTGGTACAAAATTGACAAGATATCAAATTGCAACTGGAAATTGCAATTGTGTATGTAGCGCTTTCTACATACACAATTACTCCGTTTTGTAGAAGTTACAGAGGTATTTTCCTCATCATCGCTGCTACTCTCCAAATCCATGTATGTTACTACTTTCTCATTACGGTCAAAACAAACTAGTGCCGAATTAAAAACTTCGATCATAAAAAAATATGCTATTACTGAAGGATAACTTTTAATTTGAAACTCAGTACAAACATATTTATTTTATGAAGCAAACAGTATGTAGATGCCAGAGGTCGGAAAGAGATTAAACGGAGACCAGTTTCCACCTTATTGCCTATTTTGTCTCCTGTTTGGAATGTGGATCAACTTCCTGGTTTGTTTAGCAACTAGGTAACAAAGGCTCATTACTGCCCCTAGTGTCCTGGGGCACTTTCGTTGTGAAGTTTGCATGTGTTTTGGGATTTGCATGTATTTTTTGATTTGCAAGTGTTTTTTGATTTGCAAGTGTTTTTGATTTTGCAAGTGTTTTTGGATTTGTAAGTGTTTTGGACTTTGCATGTGTTTTTGATTTTGAAAATGTTTTTGATTTGCAAGTGTTCTTGATTTTGCATGTGTTTGGTACTTTGCATGTGTTTTTGGGATTTGCAAGTGCTTTGTCTCTAGGGGCCACCGTACTACAAGGACTTTAACAAGATTTGATTTGTTCGTGAATGTCACATCACTAGAATGCAGCTAGGGACTAACCTAATTAGGGAACTAAGGCAAAACAGCACTAGTGATGAGGAACACATAAATGAATGAAACACATTGTTAATCATTCATGTTTATGAATAGTCTTTGGTGTTTTTATAAATGTGGTTTAATCATTTTACCTTTCTACTTATACAATATACACATATCTCATGTGTTTCCTTGTTAATCTAATCTACATGATTGTCTCCATTAACAATGTTCAACCTTTTGTATGGGCTGTTATATAAAACTATATTTAAAAAATGATTTTCTTGTTCACTTGATGAGAATAAAGTAGCATACCTTCCTTAAAAGGTATAGAACAAAAATCATTTAGGAGGGAGCAGCAGCAAGGACATGTCTTGATGCCCAAGCAGAACTGCATGTAACTCCTTGGTCGCCAATGATATGGGATAGTGGATGTTTGCATTCAGCATGGTTAGGACTCTTGGTGTAAAACTGTTGTCAAGTATGTTAGTCCTGGGCTTGAAGCATCTCTTAGGAAAGCACCAGGTCAAATAGATGTTGTCTCAGTCGTGATCTGTTCTTGACAATTCAACACTCTTGTGAGGCGGCCAGAGTTGCAGATGTCATCTAGAGTGGAACGAAGGTGCCCAGCAATTTTCAATGACCGCACTCTGCAGTTTGTTTTAGTCTGCTTCAGTACATCTGGTATAAGGAGAATACAAGGCAGTGTCCAAGGTCATCTATTTTTTAAGGCTACCATCAAGCAAGCATTTACAGTAACTAATCCATATAACAAAGCTCAGAGAGATATGTCTAATTTCCTTTTAAAGGTGCATATGATCTGTTAGTCAGGGACATTTTAAGACTGAGCTATTAATAGTTCATAACAATCTAATTAAGAGGTTTTTCTTAAACTTAGCTCTCTATTTAGAGACCATTGTAACTTCAGAACAGAATAAACTTAACTTACCTTTACTATATTACTGGATATCACTACTCCCGTGTCTCATTTCCTGTCTCGTCCAATCTAAACTGCTGAGATTGACGTGTTTTGGAAACTTAGAGCGTAAAAAACAGACCCGCCTCGTAACTTTTGCAGAAGACCACCACACAATGCTTCTGAGACATCTGATTTGAGCCGTTTTGCGCCTGGTGGAAACAGACCCATTGACTACAAGGGTGGCTATCAGCTGCGTATTACACTTCACAGATGTGTCCGGTGGAAAGCAGGCTTTAGTGTACAGTAAAAACGTAAGTGGGATCTGAGCTTTGATGCCTGAGGGCAATTTGTCTGAGGGTCCTTAATCCAGGGCGAAACATTGTGACCACCTTTTTCTATGCAACACCTGCTAGTGATCACATACAAAAATCTTTCTTGTTTGACAATGAAAAAAAAATTCCATTCCTCTTCGTTATTTTGTCTTAAGAATCAATATTTATTCAGTAAAAGCTTTTATTGGGATGGACCTTTCAAGGCTTGGGGGCCTAAATGTTAAGATTAATTTAATTCGGGATATTCCTTTTTCTTCTCTAAGCACATCAAAATCAAGTGTTGAGAAAAATTGTACTTGGGGGAAACACTGTATGTCTACACAATACATGAGTGATGTTCAATATGTGGACTGCATGCTCACCTTCTTTATTCTTGGATGACTTTCAAACATGGTGCCAGTTTGCAATAAGAGTTTGGCAGAGGAACTGGCACTGGAAACAGAAAGATACTACAAGCTATGAAGGCAAGGAGACTGATTGGCTCAGCTTTTTCCATTGTCCACAGCCTTACATCTGTAATATAGATTATTATTTGGTTAAAAGTAAAACACAAATATTAAAATAAAAGATGGAGTGACAGCAATAAAACTAGTAATCTACTCGAATTGGTTGACTCTGCAAGGTAGCTAGAATCACATTGTGTAAAGGGTTCAGTCAAAGTATGTTAGAATGTATTCTATTTTATTAGTTTCAGCCACTGAAAAAGCTAAAATATCTGAACTTGTATTAATCTTCCGACCTAATCGATGGAGAAACTGCTACAAGCTCAACCAGGATTCTCAAAGGCCTGTTTAAGACTGATAGAAAGGAATAGGTATAAGGAGAGAAGGCCATAATGAATTGACTGGCACTCATCCAAGGATGTTTATGTTAATTCGGAATAGCCCAGCAGCAGAGGGCCGGTGGCGAACATTTCATTAATGAAATGGAATTGAAAGAAAGCCTATTAATGATGTGTAATCCTCTAAAGGTGATTTGCTTTTAAATGAGATTACACCTGGTATTCTTTTTTTCCATTTTAGTTTGAATTTAAGAGCAGCATGCAACAGCTTTCAGTACTCTCAATGAAAGAGCTTGTCGGGGATGGGGATTAATAAATAAATAAATAAAGACAAATTGCCTCCAAGACACAGTTCAAATTCAATACAGATGCCTGGTGCATTTAATGTCAGAATCACTGTAAATACCATTTGAGAGCTGTGCTTTTTGAAACATCAAAACATCAAAAAGTGAATGATGCAGTTACAGTTGGAGGCCTGCCTGATCTCTCAGGGACTGACTTTAATCTTCACTCTGCCTCTTTTCGCAAAAGATGGCTTGAGCCAAAAAACATCCACAGAATATTTTGTACTTTGAAACAACCTAAGGCTTCTGCGGTTTTATTGACTTATCCTTAAAATCGTACATTATTTCACAGGCTTACTCATCGCCAAGCATTTAAGGTAAGGTTGTACTCTCTCAAAAATTCAACAGCACAACAATCCGTTGGCAGGTGCTTTTCTATAGACATCTGCGTTTTTGCACCCACACAGAGAAACGTAGCCTAGTCTTTGTGGGGCTTTGACTGCAGGATGTCCATAAAACCAAAGTATTGATTGTTGCTGAGGTGGGAAGAGATCTTTGAAATGGCCGAATTGGGCGTTTGATAATGGGATCTCTCCTTTTTTTCACTCCAGCAGAATGGCTTCAAGCAGCTTTCTGCGCAGCTCCATCACAATTCATTCTTATTTTGTCTCTCCAAGATGATCTCCCAGGCCTCCTGGAAAACTGAGCAAACCCCACTGTGCTGCTTCAGAGTGGATCTGAAGACTCAGATCACAACAAGACAAGGCCGCAAGTCAAGCTGAAAATGAATTTCCACAGTATGTCAGTGCTATTGTCCTGAGGCAGGTTAAAAACACTCTTTTATTTCTAGAATTCCCTGCTCTTCTTAGTGGAGGACACTTAACAACTCTGATTGGTCTTTACGGTTTTATACAGTGCCTTGAAAATGTATTCATACCTATTTTTTCGCATCTTGGCATTTTACAACAACAAACGTTCATGTACTTTATTGTGATTCTGTGTAATATACCAGCACATCTGTTTTTTTGCATGAGGAAAGAAAATTATACATATATTTCAAAATGTTTTTTTTTATTAGTTCTGAAAAGTGTAACAGAAAATTTTACATATGATACATATATTTCAACATTTTTTAAAAAAATTAATTCTGAAAAGTGTAACAGAAAATTGTATTCAGCCCTCTTTACTCTGATTCCCCTGAATAAAAGCCAGTGCAAAAAACAGTTTTAGGAGGTTACCGAATAGTCAATAGTTCAATTTAATCTCAGGATAAATTCCACTGTTCTATGATGGTCTCAAAGGTTAGTTAGAGGACATTAGTGAACAAACAGTTTACTATGGTGTGTATCAGAGAATCTACATCATCCACTGTCATGGATTGATCAATATTCCCAGCTCATTTATGGAGCAGCTTTACTTTGAGCTTGTGAGCTGAAAGTGAAAAACTTTGCTTCTTTCCATACCTTTTGCTTTTTAAGTGTGACACCCTCACAAACAAATGTTTTTTTCAAGGCTTCAGGTGATGTTCATATTAACCCATCCATTTGGTTCTAGAGAGAATGTGAGTCATTCTCTTTGATAGCTGCTGCTTTTTTAAACGAATTAAGTAGAACCATTAGAATCAGTGCATATTAAGTCATAAAGGGGTCTGTAAAATTTTTGTTTGTTGTCTCTTGGCTCTCACCTGGGAGGGTTTTTGCTTTCCCTTGCACTGCACTCTGTGCGTGCACATTTACAGTATACTGCACACTATTTACAACACAGCGCATGAAGACATCCACTGTGATGTGTTTATTCAATCAAATTGATTTCCCTGGACACCACCGAGCCAGCATTCTAAGTTAATTGAATTCAGGTTTAATTCATGCCTCTTCCTCATTCGGGTTCCCCCATTCCGACAGTCTCCAGACAGTTAAGGGCTTAGCCCAGTGGGGAGCTGTAAGTTTAAGTGGTGTTAAATATTTACAGTGGAGAAGTATTAATTCATATTTTACTGAAAATGTCTTATATTGCACTCTGCTCTCAGTGAGGTCTCCAGTGAATGGGAGTTAGTTTGAGATGGAGAAGTAGAGAGTAGAAAAAGACTGTGCAAGACCAGAAATAATGCTTCTCTCTTTTTTATTTTTCTGTTTTGTTTTTTGGATTTTTTTAGAAGATAGGCAGTCTTTACTTAACTTTTGTGCATCCAGTCTCATAGCTTAATCCTTTATTCCAACCTGAGCAGAATACATTTCCAAACAACCAGCACCACTTTTGTGTAAATTGCCTATACCTCCCATTCTTCTTTGTTTAACTCAGTTGGGAATCCATTTTTCCAGATGGACTGAGCAGATCGTGTTTCCCAGCATTCCTAGCGGTGACCCCAACATATGCCACAGGGCTATAAGAATGGTGGTGGCGGCCATTTCAAATTGTTCTCAGCAGAAACATCTGCTATAGAGAGGACATCTCACAGGTGAAGATTCTCTTTTGTTCTGACCTGCTGGACCGGGGAGAACTCTTATTTCAAAGCTTCAAAGTGCCCATTGCTGTCTGTGCATCCTGCTAGGGTAATTTCTTTACACCTGCAAGCTGTCTGGCCTGCAGTTGGGACACACAGTTCTAAAATCCTTCAAAGGTTCTATCTTCCTTTTCTTGCTCAACTACAAACACATTTTCAAGGACTCAAGGATTCAAGGAACTTTTATTGTCATACCATCTCATGTTACATGTGATGGTATGAAATTAGGACTAAGGTCCGGAATTATAAGCCATTTAAATTAAATTAGTGAAAGAAATTCTATAAATAAATGTAATAAATAAACAAAGATAAATGTGCTCTACATGACACAGCTGGAGTTCAGCAGTCTAACAGCTACAGGGAAGAAGCTGTTATTGAGACTGGTGGTCTTGCTCTGTATGCTCCTCAGCCGCCTGCCTGAGGGCAGGGGCTGAAACAGGCCATGAGCCGGATGGGTGGAGTCCTTCAGGATGCGGAGGGCCCGTCCCCTGCATCGGGACGTGTAGAGATCCGAGGTGGTGGAAAGCGTGCTCCCTACAGTCCTTTGTGCTGCTTTCACCACCCGCTGCAGAGCCTTCCTCTCAGCAGCAGTACAGTGATGAGTCCCACTACTGCTGTGTCATCCGCAAACTTAACTATTTGACAGCTGGGGTGTCTCGCTGAGCAGTCATACGGCAGCAGAGTGAACAGGAAGGGGCTCAACACGCAGCCCTGTGGTGAGCCTGTCCTGAGGGTGATGGAGGAGGAGATGGTGTTGTGGATCTTAACAGTCTGAAGTCTATTGGTCAGGAAGTCCGGGACCCAGTTCCACCGGGGGAGGAATCAGTCCGAGGAAGGAGAGCTTCTGCACCAGCGTCTGTGGGATGATGGTGTTGAAGGCTCAGGAGAAATCCAGAAAGAGCAGACGGACATAGGAGTTTCTGCTCTCCAGATGGGTCAGGGCTGTGTGGACCACCGATGAAACGGCGTCGTCAGTGCAGCGATTTTTCCTGTAGGCATTCTGGTGGGGGTCCACAGTGATATCGATGGCGTCTTTAATGTGGGTCATGACCAACCTCTCGAAACACTTCATGACTACCGGGGTTAAAGATATGGGCCGATAGTCATTCAGGCTTGTCACTGTGGAGCACTTGGGGACGGGGACAATCGTGGCAGTCTTTAAGCAGGTGGGGACAGATGACAGTGAGGTGTTAAAGATTTCTGCCAGCACCTCAGCCAGCTGGTGTGCACAGTCCCTCAGTACCCGCCCTGGGATGTTGTCGGGCCCTGCTGCTTTGTGAGGGTTGATACACTGAAGGGTCTTCCTTACATCTGCTGTGGTCACACTGATGGGCGTGTCACCAGCTGGTGGTATAAGTTTGGTGCTGGGGGAGACATCAGGGAACTCAAATCGGGCATAGAAATGGTTGAGTGCATCTGGCAAGGAGGGGTCTCTTGGGCATTGTACATCCTTGGTGTTGTAGTCCGTGATGTATTTAATGCCCCTTCCACATGCGCTGAGGGTCATTGGTGGTGAAGTGACCCTGTATTTTCTGGGCGTATGTGGCTTTGGTCCTCGTAACGCCCGCAGTCAGTCCTTTTCGGGCCTCTCTGAGTGCTGATGCCTAACCTGCCTTGAATGCAGCATCCCTAGCTTTCAGCAGAGCTCTCACCTCAGAGTTCAGCCAGGGTTTCTGGTTCGGATAGCAGGTTATTATCCTGGTGGTGGTGACATCATCAGCACATTTGGAGATGAAACCAAGGACAGATGATGTATATTCCTCCAGGTCCACCTCTCCTTCATGTGTAGCTGCCTCTTTGAATACCTGCCATTCTGTGCACTGAAAACAGTCCTGGAGCACACAGGCCACATCTCTGGGCCACACAGTGATCGTCTTCTTCGTTGGCCTGATACGTCTCAGCAGGGGGCGGTATGCTTTGCTCCCCTCTTCGTGGACTGAACCCTCCTCAAAGCAAAGTAGGACTAAAACCGGTTCATTCAACGTTATCTTGTGTCTGGTCAGATAATTAGGGAAAATATAGTTCTTAATGAGTTAGCTCTCATTCATTGTTGGTTTAATGTGGTTTTAAACGCTGAACCTGTTGGCTCATTTAGCACCCCCGCACGCATACGTTTGTGATGTGTATTATTTGCTGTGTTTTAAAACTGGGTTTTATCCTGAGGAGTTGCCACTCTTTTTCTTTCTCTCTCTCGCTCTCTGATCACCTGGTCGGCAGAGTCGGGCTCAGCCGACCTGCGTTAGCTGGTCTGTTATCTGAAAGGTTAACTCCATTGTTCTTGGTCTGTTAGTTAAAGCTGTGGGCTTCCACGTGGACTGTTCACACCATGTGCTCTGCCCCATTTTAGCCAAAGCTAGTTTTATGGCCCTTTGTCTCCTTACACTCCATGTGATGTCCTCCATCTTGGCACAGAACTAAGTTTATGGCCCTTGTCCCACAGGCTATTTCTTACTCGAGTACCCTGGAGTGAAAGCCACCTCCCTTTCTTAATAAAACCTCACCTCCCCTCCCCTGCGAAAGAGGAGCTGTCTTTGTCCCTGATCCCCTTTGTGTTAATTGTGTTTAATTTTTACTTATTATTAGTTTTATAAGATCTATAGAAGTTAGTTGCATGCTTTAGAATAGATGGGAATTATTGATGAAATTTTTTGGCTGTAAGGTTGATCTATTTTCTTAAGAAATCCCCCTTAGCTTAAAGAGAAGTTTTCTGTGATTACCTGGTGTGTGCGTACAATTAATGTCCATGGCATGTGAACTTATCCCTTCAAGAAGAGACTGGATGTCTAGTCTTCTAATACAGAAGTGGTGCCCCTAATATTAATAGATTAAACTTGAACCTCATCAATAATTATATTAATATTAAATTATTATTACATTATTATATTATTATTATTATAATTATTTATTATAATATATTTATAATATAAATATTTATAGATATAATAATAATAATTATTATTATATTATATTATATTATATTATATTATATTATATTATATTATATTATATTATATTATATTATTATTACATAATTATTTATGGTTATGTAAACCAGACAAAATTTACAGTCCTTTTTTGTATTTTGTAAGGTTACCAAATTCTCACAGCGGCAAGGTTAGGACCGCTTGAGTCTGGTCAAGGTAAATTCACAACAAGATGTCATATTTAAGGTTACCAGCCGACACTTCATATCTCCTTCTGCAAGAAGCCAAATACTTCATTGTCGCTTAGCTTACACTTGAAATTTGCCTCTGTGGTTGATTCCTCTGGCACACTGATACAACATACCTTGTAATACAGGGGTCACTCTTGTGTATGTGTGTGCCTCGTGTGTCTCTACCATCTGTGATTGGTCCTGAGCTCACAGTGCGAAACTGCTGCTACCTGCCAACACACTATGACAATTCTCCATGTATCTACCTGATACCATAAAAAGAACTCTATGAAGTGTGCGTGTGACACAAAACTGTAACACAATTTTACCAATTCATCTGAAATGAGATATGATGAACAGGTTTAAAATTTGTTTATAACAATAGTTCTTTTTGTAATTTTACCGAGTGCTAAAGTGGAAGGATATGTTGGACCTAGCCATAAAGGACTGAACTTTTGTGGAAAATCAAAAGAGACTGATAAAAGTGTATTCCAGAATGCACACTGCATTAACCCATTTCCATTCAGCCTTTAGGGAGGAGGAGTTTCACAGCTTGATCACTTCACATAATGGTTTAGCAAAACTCTGGGGCAAAATACTTTCTTTTTCTTCCCTTGCTGCTTTGGGGGGTGGGACACACATGAATCCTTTTCTTGCTGGCCAAATGAAAAGACTGCGGGTGTGAAAAAGGCTTGGATCCAAAGTAAATACTCAGTTAGTCAATATCATTTGGGCAACTGGTTACTGTATTCCTGCTGAAAATAATCCTAAGCCATTCAATGATTTATAAACTAGTAAACGTATTTTTAAGTCTATTCTCTGAGCTACAGGGAGCCAGTGTAAGGACTTTAAAACTGGGATGATGTGCTCTACTTTCCTGGTTATAGTGAGGACACGAGCAGCAGTGTTCTGGATCAGCTGCAGCTGTCTAATTGACTTTTTAGGCAGACCTGTGAGAACCCTGTTGCAGTAATCAATCTGACTAAAGATAAATGCATGGATGAGTTGTTGTAATACTAGAAATGTTCTTCAGATGATAGAAGGCTGACCTGTGCCATGTGTAATAAAGAAATATTGCTTTGCTTCTGAGATCTGTCAGACTACCATGTTTATGATAATCAGTTTAAAGCAAATGGTAACTCAGCATTCTAATGTGTAACAGGACAAAAATACAAAACAAAATACCCAATATTTCTTAACCAAAATAAATATGAATTACAATGTCATTCCTATAGAGATTGCAACTCCTACATTTACCTTTTGTATTTTAAGTTTTACTGAATTGGAAATTAAGTCTATTTAAAATAAGAACAACATTGTATTGTATATTTTATAAGATGTGTGTGTGTGGGGAGGGTTCACGTGTGAGAAATATGTGTGTTGTACAGACAGAGCTTGTTCTGTGTCTGATATTGGTCCTCAGCTCTTTGTTAATTAAATGCATGGCATGAAACACTGACAGTCTTCCACTGAAAAGGAATGCAACTCTGAGAGTTCCCTTCAGTTGCCCATCACCTGCTGCTCTTCCATCATCCTTCCTCTTCTCAATGACAGATAAAAAGACAACAGAGATTAAGGTAGCTTACAATGTGGAGAAAATGTCTGAATTCCACCAATTCCTTGAACAGCGTTGAAAAAATCATTACACAAGTAAGCCCCTCCTCCTGCTGTCTTGATGTCATACCCACAACTTTTCTAAAGAAAGTTCTTCCTGTCATTGGGTCTGATCTTGTTCAAATAGTGAACTCATCCCTGCCATCAGGTGTCTTCCTTCAGGCTTTAAAAGCAGCCGTTATTAAACCACTACTAAAGAAGAAGAATCTGGACAACACGTTAATGCAGAACTACAGGCCACTATCCAATCTCCCATTCATCAGTAAGATTATTGAAAAAGCTGTGTTTCAGCAGTTAAATAGCTTCATAACAATGACAAACCGTTTTGATGTTTTTCAGTCTGGTTTCCGTGCTCACCATAGCACTGAGACTGCCCTTATCAAAGTATTCAATGACATCCGCATAAATACAGACTGTGGTAGAACCACAGTGCTGGTTCTGTTGAATCACAGTGGAGCATTTGACACTGTTGATCATGATATGTTACTAGAACGACTGGACAGCTGGGTCGGACTCTCTGGTACAGTACTTGGCTGGTTTGAGTCTAACCTAAAGAACAGGGACTTCTTTGTTTCAGTAGGAAACTTTCATCAGAACAAAAAGAAATCACATGTGGGGTGCCCCAGGGCTCCATCTTAGGGCCCCTTCTATTTAATATCTACATGCTCCCACTAGGCAGGATTATAGCAACCAATAAGATTAGCTACCATAACTACACGGATGACACTCAGCTTTACATTACAATGTCACCAGGTGACTCTGAACCCATTCAAACCCTAAATCAATGCATTGACCAAATAAATGGATGGATGTGCCATAACTTTCTCCAGCTGAATAGAAACAAGACTGAAGTAATTATTTTTGGACCCAAAGAGGAACGATCAAAATTCAGCACACAGCTTCAAATAATACAGCTAGGAACTACTGATCAGGCACAAAATCTAGGTGTAGTGATAGACTCAGACCTGAACCTCCAGGGTCACATAAAGGCAATAACAAGGTCAGCTGTCTATCACCTGAAGAACATTTCTAGGATTAAACGACTGATGTTGCAACAGGACCTGGAAAAACTCATCCATGCGTTTATCTTTAGTCGGATTGATTACTGCAACACCATCTTAATAGGTCTGCCTAAAAAGTCAATCAGACAGCTGCAGCTGATCCAGAACGCTGCTGCTCGCGTCCTTACTAGAACCAGGAAAGTAGAGCACATCACCCCAGTTCTAAAGTCCTTACATTGGCTCCCTGTAGCTCAGAGAATAGACTTCAAAATACTTTTACTAGTTTATAAATCAATACATGGCTTAGCACCAAAATATGTTGAATACCTGTTGTCATGGTACCAACCAAGACCACTAAGGTCCTCCAACTCTAGCCTACAAAACATCCCTAGGCTCAGAACTAAACATGGAGAAGCAGCTTTCATTTTCTATGCTCCCCTTATCTGGAACAGACTTCCTGACAAGTGCGGAGCTGCTGAAACTCTGAACTGCTTTAAATCGAGACTAAAAACCCATCTCTTTAGAATTGCCTTTGAGTAAATGGTTGATCAAATCATGTAAAGCACCTTGAATTACCCTGCTGTTGAAAGTGTGCTATACAAATAAAATTGCCTTGCCTTGCCTAGTGGCCAGGACCTAATCTGTGCATGGTGCAACACCCAGAAAGTAAAATCACAGCTAGGTGCAACTGTTACTTTTGAATTACCCCCCAAATAAATACAATAAAAAAAATTATGTTGTAATGAGAGACTGCAGAAAACACAGAAGCATGATTAAAACGAGGAAATCCTTCAAGAGCAGCAAAATCAATTTTCATGTAGTGGAAACTTGTGTGTAGGATACTGAGTGTGAGTTTCAGTGGGGATGTTTGTGTGTCTGCAGTTTACAACGGTCCCTTGATTGAACAGCTGTCACTGCTGGTTGAGTATGTGTACCAACCAGATGGGAAACACAGGGGTCAATGGCACTGACACATTGCCTCCAGATGAGCTTGTTGGAAGATCCATAGCACAAAAAGATGACACACATGCACACACACCAAATTAAAACATCCCAGTGGTTTGGAAACAGATGGGGCTAGAGCACAAATGGTAAGATTCAAGAAGAGTAAGTTTTTTTTGTGCTTTAAAAACTGTGTTTATTCTACTTTGTAAAAAGCTAAATATTGGATGAAAAAAATCTGACTGTACTGGAAACCAGAGATGGATAGGAAATAGTTTAACTTACTCAGTTACATACCTGAGTGCCTTTTTATTTAAAGGACTTTCATAAGAAACATGAATAGCATTACTCTTATACTTTTACTCTTCTACTTGAGTAATACTATTTTGAAGTAAAGCTGCTCAATTAGTTACAGAACATGTTTTCCAGCTAAAATCTAGACTTATCGGACCAATCATTGCTGAGAAAAAATCCACATAATTGTAACTTACTGGATATTTTCACGGTTTCTGTCCATACCCTGTAAACGTGAAATCCCAGGAAATCTGTCTGAAAGCTGTCTCTGTACTACTGGCAACAGTGATTATGCCACGTTTAAATCTATTTAAAGCTCCTTGTCCCCATTCTGATGCTTAGTTTGAACTTGCCACCAGTCTCCGATGTCCCCACATGTAAAATTGCTGAGCAATTCTTTGTTCATTGCACAAAAATGGCTTTACAGATCTACAAATGCTATTCACTGATGTTAAATGTTAAATGTTTTATATAGTGACTGCTTTAGACTATACCACTATACCAATTCAAACAAAACCAGTTTCTTCCAGTTTACTTTTGCTGGCTTGGGGTTTAATTGACACTTTACTGTTCCATAGTATGCAGTTCTTTATCTACCCTTGATGAATTGAATGAATACTTAAAATAATCTATTCAAAGTCTGATGATAAGTGAAATGTATTTTTCCTCTTTAAGCAGATATCAAACAATCCTTTGATATTTGCTGAGCATTTCACACAGAAAACTGCATGAAATCAAACTACTTTACATCCACTTTCTTCCTTCACACAACACTTTTCAAATAATCTCCAAGTACTTCCACTAGGGGGCAAATTTGCACAAAAACATTCTTTAAAAGAGAAACAAAAAAGCCAACTATGTACGCACAATCAAACATAAGGGAAAATATTAGACACACATAAACCTAACATGTACAGTGGGGCAAAAAAAACATTTGGCAGTTGTAAGTTGTCGCACTTAAAAAGATGAGAGAAGTCTGCAAATTCTATCATAGGTACATTTCAGTTGTGAGAGACAGAATGTGAAAAACATTCCAGGAAATCACAATGGATGATTTTTTAAGAATTTATTTGTATTATGGTGCAGAAAATAAGTATTTGACCAATAACAAAAGTTCATTTCAGACCTTAGTAAAGTAACCTTGGTTGGCGATGATAGGTCAAATGTTTCCTGTAGGTCTTCACCAGGTTTGCACACACTGAAGCTGGTATTTTGGCCCATTCTCACAATACATGGCCCCATTCATCCTTTCCTTAGTACGAATCAGCCGTCCTGTCCCCCTTGCAGAAAAACTGCCCCAAAGCATAACGCTTCCACCCATATCCTTCACAGTGGGTATGGTGTTATTGGGATGCAACTCAGTATTCTCCTATCAGGTGCCGTATAGGACGAAATGTATCTTTCTCTCTCACTCACACCACTAAATCCATGCATAGACCACTGAAAGCATCCTCACACATACTCAAAATTCATAATATCACACATAAATGCTACTGAAATTTCACTCACACATAGCAAAAATTATGCACACACAAGCTTTTAGGGTTCATACTAGTGTGTATACTAGTGAGCTTATACTAGTATGAATGAGAGCTAATACTAGTGTATGTGTGAGCTTATGCTAGTATGAATGAGAGATAATACTAGTGTATGTGTGAGCTTATACTAGTATGAATGAGAGATAATACCAGTGTATGTGTGAGATTATACGAGTATGAATGAGAGCCTTGTACTAGCGTGTGTGTGAGGTGATTTTGTACAAGAGGAGGTGGGGCAAAAACTTTGAGATTGTAATGCGCATGCGTACATCCCACTGCCAGTTTAACTATAAAACGTGGCTTGTTTAGCAGAGGGCAGCATTGCAAGCAAATCAAGGCTGTCTCCAAATTCAGGGTCTGCATCCTTCTAAGGACCCGTCCTCCCTGGTCTGTAGGACAGGTCCTTTGTCGACCAGGTAGACCGGATGTTAGCGGCTGTGAATATGGAATGTCGTGTCGCCTAGCAACCGTGACAACGCTAATAAACAAGCTGGTAAAAATGGAGGAAGAAATCTTCCTGACTTTTTTTTATTCTAGAGGAGCTTCAGCAGTTTTACCATTTGCGGCATGCTTTATATCTCCGGCTGAGAGGTAATCATATCCAGATAAAGTTATTTTATTTACTTCTTCAGAATTACAAGTTTATTTCAGCTAGTTTCATGGATAAGTTAAGGAACGGAATGACTGGTGGTCAAATGTACAGACTTAATATATACTATATATATAAACTAAATATCACCATAACATTTTATTATAACATTTTTCACACACACACACACACACACACACACACACACACACACACACACACACACACACACACACACACACACACACACACACTAATTTCCTTTTGGGATCAATGAAGTATTTTTGAATCTGAATTTATCGTTTTTTTTAAGCTGGTGATGTCTTGCTAATCTGCACTTTCTGAATAAAAAACTAAATAGATTTTTTTTAAATTGATTGATTTTTTTTCAACCAGTGCAATAATAACAGAACATTTGTATGTTTTTAACAACATTGCAGGTCATAAGCTCTTCTCCACTTCATCTGCCTCAGTGCTATCTGCCTCAGTGCTGGTGACATTGTGGCCCCCGGGAATGATCTTGAGGAAGATTTAGCAAAGGATGAGGCTGGTTTGGGGAAAACAGCAGTACTCTCTGGTGGGACAAGCTCTCTTCTGAACACGTCTTAGTGATGTGGCAGCCGTCGATTGAGCCAGCCCTGGAAGACACAGCGGACAGTACGAAGAAGCTACCCTAAGCCCTCTCTGCAGACCAACCTGCATGATGTTCCCCACATCAACCAGAAAAGACCAGCCAGAGGTCTCAGCTGGAACACTCCATGGAGCACTCCATCTACATCCCTGATCTTTATTCAGCCGATCCAGGAAAACTGCCTGTTTATTTTAATAAAGCTTAAAGAATGGTCCAGGAAGAGGTCATTCAGGTTAATCCTGCATGGAAAACTATAAATAACGACACAATAATAATGTCAATATTTGTTATTTCTTTTTCAATAGTCATTTTAAATTGTTCAAAGTAAGCTTTATGTTCGTATTTTTTTTACATTAGAATAATAATGCAACTGTTAATAAAATGACATGATGATATTAAATATTTGTTTTAATAATTTTATTTATAACAACCATAAAACAACTAAATAACCAATGTGACAAAAACATAAATTGACAAACAGAAAACAGTCTCTCCTCTCCTCTCCTCTCCTCTCCTCTCCTCTCCTCTCCTCTCCTCTCCTCTCCTTGCTGCTTCATGTCCTAAATAAGAAATCAAAAAAAAGTTTATAAAAAGAGCAACACAAAAACTTTTAAAAAATTCATTTGGTTTTGGCCAACAAAGAGTGACATTCCCTTCCAGATCCACCAGAATTGTCCTTATAAAATAAAAAGAAAATAAGTGAAGATGAGCAACATGGCAACTGTGTTAATTAACACAAGATATTACTGAGATAACAGGTTCTGTAGTTTTTGAGGCTTAATAAGACTCCTCTAAGCATAAGGTGTGCAACTGGATTTATTCTTTTACCTACATGCCACCGTGGCCCAATTTTGCCCCTGTAAAGAGGTAATAATTTCTCCTAAAAAGAACTGTCTTTTTTTCTTTATTTGCAAAAACCAAAATTAGCTGTATATAAGCGGGGCAACACACAGATAACCATTAGACTAACATACGAGCTCGTTTACGAGTGACGGTTTACAAAATAATATTAAAATACATGTCTATACCAACAACAAAAGCCAAACAACACAACTGCTTTAAGTTTTTAATTTTTGAAACCACCAGATTTGAATGTTCTTACTTTTAAAACTGTACCCCCGTCCCGCTTCGCCTCCTGCTTCGTCTGCCATTGTTGCTGGAACAAAAATCTCCTGTTCGGCCTGAAATGCATTTTGGGATATGGAGAGCGTTGAAGGATACACCTGACCCATCCTTCAAATCGGGGAAAAGAAGGACGGATTTGTGGGCCGCATTTGAAGGAGTCACGGACACAGCCTTTGTCTTTATTCACACGAGCCACATTGTTCCCCTCCTTCTACTTGAATAATGCTGGTTTCAAGTCAACCGGTTGCAACTTCATTTGCTTGCAATGCTGCCCTCTACTGGACAAGTCACGTTTTGTAGTTAAACTGGCAGTGGGACGTACGCATGCGCATTACAATCTCAAAGTTTTAGCCCCACCTCCTCTGGGACAAAATCAGCTCACACACACACTAGTACAAGGCTCTCATTCATACTCGTATAATCTCACACATACACTAGTATTATCTCTCATTCATACTAGTATAAGCTCACACATACACTAGTATTATCTCTCATTCATACTAGTATAAGCTCACACAAACACTAGAATTATCTCTCATTCATACTAGTATAAGCTCACACATACACTAGTGTTATCTCTCATTCATACTAGTATAAGCTCACTAGTAGATACACTAGTATGAACCCTAAAAGCTTGTGTGTGCATCAATTTTGCTATGTGTGAGTGAAATTTCAGTAGCATTTATGGGTGATATTATGAATTTTGAGTAAGTGTGAGGATGCTGTTAGTGGTGTATGCATGGTTTTAGTGGTGTGAGTGAGAGAGAAAGATACTTTTTGTCCTATACGGCACCTCATATTCTTTTTTTTTGGCATTTTTACAAAATATTTCTATTTTGGTCTCATCTGACCACATCACATTCTTCCAATCCTCCTCTGGATCATCCAGATGGTCTCTGGTAAACTTTAGATGGGCCTGGACATGTGCTGGCCCATCAGTGAAGCATGCAGTGAAGCAGGGAGACTGCAGGATTTTAATCCACGATGACGTAGTGTGTTACTAACAGTAACATTTGTTACTGTAGTTCCAGCTCTCTTTAGGTCATTGACCAGTTCTGGGCTGTTTCCTCACCGTTCTTAAGATCATTTGTACCCCACATGGTGAGATCTTGGATGGAGCCCCAGGTCGAGGGAGATTGTCAGTGATCTTTTATTTATTCCATTTTCTATTAATTGGTCCAACAGTTGATATTTTCTCACCAAATGGCTTGCCTACTGTAGATTGGCTCATCCCAGTCTTGTGCAGGTGTACAATCTTGTCCCTGGTGTTCTTGGACAGCTCTCTGGTCATGGCCATGGTGGACGTTGGAGTCTGACTGTTTGAAGGTGTTAACAGGTGTCTTTTATACAGATAATGAGTTCAAGCTGTTCCCATTGATACAGGTAACTGGTGGAGAATAGAAGAGCTTCTTAAAGAAGAAGTAACAGGTCTGTGAGAGCCAAAATTCTTGCTTGGTTCTAGGTGCTAAATACTTATTTTCTCCACCATTATACAAATAAAGTCTTTAAAAAAATCATACAATGTGATTTTCTGGATTTGTTTTACTTTCTTTCTCTCACAGTTGAAGTGTACCTATGATGAAAATTACAGACCTCTCTCATCTTTTTAAATGGGACAACTTGCACAACTGGTGGCGGCTAAATACTTTTTTGACCCACTTTGTCTTTGGACTGTCGGAGGAGGCTGGAGTACCCATAGAGAATCCATGCATGCATGGGGAGAACATGTAAACTTCATGCTACAGTGCGAACCACTGTTTCATTGTGCAGCCCTTTGGGCAATGATATAATGTAAATTTCAACATGAATTACAATGGAATTTTTTGTAGCATATTGAGAACATTTACAACATCCACATTAACACAAAGTTAAAACATATTCCTCAGCAGAATCTCTTTGTGAGTATACCAGTTATCAAATTACTGTACTCTAGACAGGGTAAGTCATGATAAGGTTCAATTAATGTTGTCCGATGTCTGATTTTTGAGCAGCTGACATTGAGAAACAAAGACTATAAAAGCTGCTGCTGGTGCTTGTGATCACAAGTGCAAATACATATTTCTAATTTCCAACAAGCTAAAAGTGATGTTATTAGGCAAAGCTCCTACCTCGTTGCTTGCTCAATTTTAGTGACTCAATAAATACCTGAGAACATTGCTATTAATAATAAAGTAGAAAATAAAAAAATGTTATGAGATGAAGGTAAAGTTAGTAAGATGCTAATATGCCTTAATGAATGTGTTGTCAAAGGCCCTTGATAAATCAATCAAAAACATCAACATCAACTAAACAGAGTTGTGTTTTTCCGAGTGTTTGAGATTGACTTTAAACACCAAAGCCTCCAAAGCCTGGATTATACTTCTCCGTCAGCAAGTTTGCACCCACACGCAGACTTATTGATGGAAATATTTTCAGTTTATACTTCTCCGTCAGTGTGCTAGTGTTGCAAAGTAATTCTCCACCAGGACAGCAGGGGGGCAGACCATTTCTGGAGGGTCTGCCTACCATTGTAGTAACGTCTCTGGTTGAAGAAAGTTTATTTACTTAAGCTTGTAAACGCACATTCACTCAAGGAGCAATGGCCAAAAGAGAGCAAGTTTTGACTGAGCTGGAAAGCTTTTAACTAGAAGTTCAGCTCACAGAATACTCAAAAATCGCATGGAAACAAACAAACACAGTGGTCTGTTTTGTTGTTTTCTACACCTCCTGTTGTTCAAAATCACCAAAGAACCATATTAGATGAACTGGCCTTGCAATATAAAGCATCTAGAGCTCTAAAGCTGCAATGACTACTTATTACATCAACTATAGAGCACTGCTCTGGTGAAATGATCTTGGGCTGATGTTGAGCTGACCAATTACAGACGTGCACTCTCCGTTTCGTTCGACGGATAGTTAGAAAATAGGGCTCTACTCCGTGTGTCCATGCGTAGGTTACTGAGAGACCTTGTGTCAACGGATAATGGCATTGCATCTATCTGTTCCGACATAGACGTATAAACTAGGCTTAAGTCACATACATAGTCCTTTTAATGTTCTCTTTAATGATTCACAGTTACATTCAAAGCATATGTTGTCTTAGATTGCCATCTGCAGTAATCCCCCCCTCTTCAGAATGAACTGCCTTTGCTGCTTTACTGACCAGTTAATGATAGAGTAAAAAATGATGACTGCCTATAAAAACATCCACTGGCTTATTTGCTGGGTGGAGACTGTTTTATATAAAGGGAGTTGAAGACAAAGGGAGACTGAACAAATGTTCAGTTTTTCCTACTCCATTATCATGGGACTTTATAGCAAAACTGTCCACAGTTCTGAATATAAATTGATCAAATGAAATGCATATATCAGTAGATCTGGCTATGGTTAGAACTCATTTATTCCCATTCAATCTGTGGTTGGCCTGGCACATGAACAATTAGACACTCTTGATCTAGTTCTTTACTATGGAGCTTGTCTGGACAATATTGAGATCCATGAGACATGTATATCAGACCATCTGCCTGTTTTGTTTTCTACCAAGGTCCCTTCTTCTGAAGAAAAAGAAAACATTCACTCCACCCTGCAGTTCCTGTATTAAGTCCTCTACTGCTTCTCAGTTTTCTGCAGCTTTCATTGACGGGTTACTTCTTACTGTGGACAGTAGAAATGTTCATGATCTTTTAACCATGTTTAATTTCACATGCTTGGATATTTTGGACACCGTAGCACCTCTCAAAATCAGTCAAAAATAAACACTCAGAACCCTGGCTGAATGAAGCTATTCTCGCGTTCAGGTTTTAATGTAGACGATCTGAGAGGATGTGGAAGAACAGCAAGATATGTCTCTATGTATATAGCTCTAATTCCCAACACATGTCATCTCAAACCACTTTACAAGTAATGTAATGTCAGTTAAATCATACATACATTCCAATTAATCTTTTAGTTCATTATTCCAATCAGTTTAAAAGTTTTGTTGGAGCCCAGCAAATTTCATCAAGTCATTGACTTGCAGCATTCCATCCTCCTGAATGAACATTCAGCGACAGTAGAAAAAATTTTCATTCTTGATTAACTTTCTCCTAGTAACAGATATGTCGATATTTACTCATCCTAATGCATTTCACTAATGTTGAAAATTTCTCATAAGAGTTTATTACGGATATGTAATTTCAAAATCTCTTAGGAAGTTTTCTGACACCATAAATCTATGCCACAAAAAATTAAGACAGCTCTGTAGGTAAAAGGAGGTCCAACTGGGTACCAGCATGGTGTATATTAGAAATTGGTCAGGGAGTGGATGGACAGGCAGAAATAAATATCGATGTAATATCAAGTGCTTCACTTGAAAAAATTCTCCAATAGAAAGCAACATTGCATTACTACTTTCTACAAAGTAAATAAAAATTGGATGGTTATTTAAGTTATTCTATTAACCAAATATTAATTTAAACAATCACTTTTATCCCTACACCCTAAAACTCAAAGAAATAATAAAAATTATTGTTAGTGTATTTCTATATTTCTAAGCCATTACATTGCAAATGTTCAAACTCAAATGCGGTAAAGACAGGTTATCAGGTCAGCTTGATAATTCCAATGGAAAGGTCTTGCTACATGTTTATGTTATTTAATGTCTACTCATGTAAAAACCTAATACACTGGTTTAACAGTTACAATGCCCCATGTAAAGTTAATATTATAAGAACAGGAAGCTATCTTAGTTTCTTAAATGAACTCTGGATCCCAGAGAAAATGACAGATAAAATATACGTTACTACCATGCCATTTTGTCATGGCGCTGTGCAGAAAGAGTTGAGAGGAACGGTCTAGGAGGAACTGAAGCATAATATACAGTTCTTCCCTCCAATCATATGCTAAACTTGCAGGCTAATTCTCAAACACAAACTTACACACATCCACTTCCCAGCTGCTCCCTTGGACTCTGCTGGTGTCTCTTTGACCAGCTTAATATTGGCAGAATAAGGGAGCTAATCTACTCTAGAGTAAGTCATACACACATTTATATAAGTATGTATGCATGCTCTCTTCTGCACAAGAGCACACACACGCACACGCACGCACACACACACACACACACACACACACACGCACACGCACACGCACACGCACACGCACACACACACACACACACACACACACAGAACCATCAGGCTGTTGCACAATAAGCAGTGCAGGCATGAATTTGCCAAACCCTTGGCCCAAAGTTGCCCCTTCGGCATGGCATGAATAATGGATAAGTGATCACGGGGTGCCATCAAATAATAACAGAGTACTCAGACATATCCAAGCACACAGCAGCCCACCCACCCCCGTACATTCACACACATAAGAGCCTCCAGCTGTGAACTCCTGCCATGTGGGAGTGGAACCAGTAGTAATGCAAAATGCCATCGTTGAATAATTCTGTTTCTGAAGGATTATTTAATCTCCAAAATGGTTGGGAGTTGTGTTGTAGGAACCATGTGAAATTCCTTAACAAAAACAACTATAACTAAAATGTTCAACATTAAGTTCTGAATGGTAAAACAAGTGATAGGTTCCATTACCATTTTCAGGGAAACATTTTGCTTCAAGTGCAAATAAGAAGAGATATGACGAATGCTGAATGTTTTTCAGCATGTTTTGTTGTATCTTTGATGATTAAAACCATGAAGTACCTTTTTGCCTTTACAAATGGAGAGGAGCCAGGGGGCATACATGAAAATAAAGATGTAGGTGCTGTCCTTGGTTACTCAAAAATTTAATTATTGTATATATATCAACATATAAAATACATATCAGTAAAAATATTTTTATGTCAAAACGCTACTACAGAGCTAGCTTTAACTGTACATAGTATAGCATTTATTATGACTGTTACTTTTCATTAATACAAAGAACAATAGCAAAACTTGGATAACTCTCAATATAAGATATTTTACTTCCACATTACTGTTTAGTTTTTTTATTGATATCAAATAATTTGGTTTAATATGAGTTTAAATTATCTTCAGTTAGTAATATATAAATGAATACAACAACTATAAACTGGTGTATTTTATCTGAATTTTATGCAAGAGATCAACATAAAGTAGAGCATAACTATGATGCGGTAAGAAAATGATACAGGCTCTTCCTTTTTTTCACAAAATATGCACTCTGTGGGTTTGCATGTGTATTCAACTCTGTTGAGTCAAGACTCAATGGGGTTGAACCAAATTTGGGGTATTTGTCTTCACCAGCTTTGCACATCTAGAGTGTGAAAGGTTTGTCAATTCTTCTTTGGAAAATATCTCAAGCTCAGTTAGATTGGAGGAAAGCCTCTGTCAGTTGTGAAGTCTTGCCACAGCCTCTCAGATCTGGACTTTGACTGAGCCATTTTGAACCAGAAATATCATTGGATCTAAACTATTCCATTGGAGCTCTGGCTGTATGTTAAGGGTGTTTTTCTTTTTTGGTTCATCCCAATTTTGTTCCGTCCATCTGTCCAACAACTCTGACAGAGTTTCTCTGCCCCTAATGAAGAAATGTTTCATGGTAGGGATATTGTGGTCACGTTGATGGGCAGCTGTGGCTACAATGTAGTTTGCCATCATCAGTGTGTGAATGTGTGTGTGAATGGGTGAATGACTGAATGTAGTGTGAAGCGCTTTGGGGTCCTCAAGGACGAAATAAAGCACTATAAAGTACATGCCATTTACCATTTGATGTACAGTGTTAATTTTTGTACCACATGTAGAATTTCGGCCAAATAGATTAGGTTTGGTCTCATCAGACCAATGCACTTTCTTTCACATGTTCGTTGTTTCAATGTTTGCTTTGTTCTCCCCTCAGTTTTTTTGACACTTCTTTTATGAACACCAGATTTGCAGAGTGCAAGACCACTAGCTGTTCTTTTAAAAGATTAACAGAAGTGAGCTATGGGTTTTTGCAGCTCCTCCAGAGTTACCATGGGCCTCTTGGCTATTTCACTGATTAACCTTCTCCTTTAGTTTTAATTCCTTAAGTTTAGGACATAAATATGGAGGACTACGGGGGTTACTAGAAAAGCAATACAGCATTTTGACGATGAGTGCTTAATTGTGAATTAAAAATATAGATTGTAAATATAATTTCAAATTCAACAATTAATCTATACCAAAAAAAGACAAATTTGAAAAGCATTTTGTAATTTCACATTTTAAATTGAAATACTAAAGAGGAATTGCAAATTGTATTTATTATTTGATTATAAAATACTGCGATTTGAAAATAAAATTTCAAATCCTATTTCAAAACGGAGAATTAAATAAAACAATTAATAAATGAGATTGTAAATATCTTTCCTTTTCATACATTTAAAAAAGTTATTCCCTTTTCTACATTCGTTTTCTCTTTCCGGCTTCCATTTTCAAATCCTTTTTGCAATTGCATTTCCTAAATGGTTTCCCCTCTCCTTTTAGCATTCGAGTGACCCTCCTGGTCCCTGAGCACACTGAAAACCAAGTTCAACCAATCACAGCTGCTCCTCGAACGTAACCAGCTCTCTCATATCACAGTATTTAATAATCAAATAATAAATACAATTAGCTATTCCTCTTTAGTATTTCAATTTAAAATGTGTAATTACAAAATGCTTTTCAAATGTGTCTTTTTTTGTATGGATTAATTGTTGAATTTGAAATTATATTTAGCAATCTATATTTTTTATTCACAAGCACTCGTCGTCAAAATGCTGTATTGCTTTTCCAATGACCCCCGTAGTCCTCCATACATAAATGTGTCGGTCAGTTTTCCTAGGAAATTGGATTCAGTCTTACACTTTGGTAGGTTTATGTGGTGTTCTTTTGTAGTCATGGTAATCTTAGCATCCCCTTCTCTAACATGATCATGAAAACTTGGGAGAAACATGGGAAAACAGTATTCAGAAGCCTAATTTGTATAATCATGAATCCTAAATAAAAGGTATAAACTATGCTGTAGCTTTAATGCATTTTTTTCTTATACGTGTCAGTATGCTAAGTTCATCTTCACATCATTAAAGCAGCTCAAAATGTCTTAGACCATAATACTGACACAAAGTATGAAAGCAAAGTTAAATGTTTGTGGCAAGAACAAGTGCTCTTTTTCATCAAAGATCTACGAACCCAACATTATAGGCTCAGTACCAGATTACATAAAGACATGTGCAAGTGAAACATACTAAATTCATAAAATAGCTACAAAATATTATTTGGCATATTGTACATTCATAGCAGTTTAAAGATAGTTGGAAAGTATTTTTAACTTTGTAAGGTTTATCAGTGATAAATAACTTCACACTTTTGGTTTTGTCAAGTTGATAATACTCGGCCACACTTGTACTGCTAAAACCGTGAAAAAATTATAAATGGAAAAGAAATATGAAGGACCCGGAAAAGTATGTGACAAGCGCAAACACTTAGGAAAAGAAATTGGAGGATGCAACATTTCCATGCTGGTTGTCTGCACAAGATGAAGTGATAGAAGAAAGACTAATGCTAGCAGCCAGAAAACCAGCCAGGGGTGGTGGGGTGGGGTGCCAGGGGTGGGAGCAAGCCAAGCCCAGGAGCGGCAGCATGGCCCTGGGTCAGTCTGCTCCAAACTCCCCCACTGATCTTCATCCAATTAGCAAGGACTTCCATCTGCTGCCTGGAGAGACACACAAACACATGTTCACAAACACACGCACGCATACAGAAGTAAACACAAAAACACAATAATCTCACTCACACAGAGGTGCAGAAATGCTGACACTCACACACATGCACAGAGCTTCCATTATCCATAACAATTGCTCTGTGACAAGATAAGTGATAGCCTCGTTCAGCCTCTTGCCAATTATAGCCTAATGTGAAAGAGACCAATTCACTAGCATTGCTCATGCTGTTTATAGGGTGTACCAACACATGAGGACCTTGTGTGGTTGTGTGACTTGGAGAGTGCTGTCTGTATTAGCCGGAGTGTGATGCAGACATCTGTGGCTATACCCAGAAAGAAGGCTGCTCCTTTCTCTGCTGGCTGCAGACTAGTAGTCTATGTCTCCAAAAGCTCCTCAATCTCTCTTCTGATCAATATTTTACAATATACCCCTTAGTGAGAGACAATGGTTGAACATGATGTGGCATGAACAACAGGAAGAACAGAAAGTTTTTAGGAAGGAGAAGTCTGTAACCCCCTTACAGACTTGTAAGAAAAGTTTTATCAATGACTTTCCTTGGAAATGGCAGGTGCAGTTCTCTATTATATTTTTAAACATTAGCTCTAATACAAATTTAACAACAGATATACAAGGTTAAATACCTGTAAATACGAAAACAATAAAGAAAATATCAACATAACTTTTGAAAAAAAAAGAAAAGTTTCAAGCTACCTCCATCATAATGCCATGTTGTATTTTAAACAAGAATGTTAACCCTACAGGTTGCAACTGCACTATGGTTACTTGTACTTAATTGGTAGTAGCTCTGAAATTTTTTCCTCCTTTTTATTTTTTTTGCAAGTGGATTGTTTTCCTCCAGGAAGGCCTTGCAAGTTTTTGCAAAGCTCCGGATTGTATCGTCATCAGTGAACATCGGGAGAGGTCCAAAGTTTTCGCCCTCTGCAGCAATTAGAACTTCAGCAATAATAGCAGTCAACGCAATTGTGTTTCGGTCCACATTCATTGTGCTACAGCTGAGGCTCATGCTTCTAGTACGCTTGAACTCTTTTAGAACAGCACGTTACCTGTGCACAACATCCTGGGGATTGTGGACTACAGAAAAAATAACAAAACTGAAAATCATTAGACAATTTTAAAAGCACACTTTCTGTCTGTCTGTCTAACATAAACTGCAAAAGTATTTTTATCTCTGAAATACAAAAGTGAATTCCCTTTTGTGTGTTCTCGCTTATCAAGGTTCTGGATTTAATTGCCAAGGTGAAATGTTAAATTTCTCCCACTACAAATGTAGCATATCAAAGAAGTTTTACTTACTAAAAAAATGAAAACTAAACAACTTGACAAAAAAAGTGGCAAACATAAAGTATTGATACTAGATGTATTATATCTTAAAGTCTTATCTTTAAAGACCCAATCCGATGAAAATCATGTTTTTCTAGGTGTTAACATGTTCTTATGGCATTTTTCAGATGCTAGAGGACATATCTTGAGAAAATTAAGCTCAAAGTTGTATTTCTGAGTATTTCTGCTTTCAAATGGCTGTGAATCAGTAGCAGACATTAAAATGGCGGCTAAAATAGTCTGGAGTTGTAACGTAGTAACTCCACTGGGCGGGTCCACAAGCTCCTACTCCGCTCTGCCCGCTCAGGTTCTGAGGAGTAGAGAAGATGATGGCGGATCAACACCTATGTGCTGTATCGGGTTGCAATACATTGCTGAATAAAACAGCCCATTTCTTTAAATCTACTGCCTTGTGCTGTTACTGCTTGGTACTACTACATGTCCACTACAAATAGCTTCAATACTGGCGACATTTTTGGCTGTGTTTCTATTAAAAAAATCTGAGAAAAAAAGGTTTGAAACCCGACACCAGCTGCCAGCATGCCCAGCTACTGAGCGCGAGATGCTGCTGAGCGCGAGAGGAGAGAAAAGCGACAGCAGCGGTTGCAGACTGATAGACAGATAGCGATTTTTATAACCAAAAACAAAATGCCCAGATAACTTTACAGTGCGGATGAGGTGCGTGCACTGATCTTTGCCGATCATGATTTAGAAGGGGACGATTTGGCCTCTGATGATGATCGCTCGTCAGAGACAAGTGACTGACGATGCAGCTGGAGCTAAACACACTGAATATGTGAATGTCACTTATTATTATGAAATAGTGTCACCGGATGTGTATTGACCCCTGGACTGTAAGATGTAGTCATAGTAATATAGTATATATATGTCTGTTCATTTTTTCACAGAGCTCTCAGCAACTGGACGGGGAAAGGGGGTAGGGGGGTTCTCTGTGCCAACGGTCCGCCCACAATGCAGAGGCAAATTGCTAATGAGCAACTGCAGCTCTGCTGAAGCGAAGTCCCAGAAAACGGCACAGGTTTTGTGATTTTGGCTAAAACGGCATAATCATAATTTAAAGACCACTGAGAATGTTTAAAAAATAGCTCAAAATACTAATGGAGTGGGACTTTAATGTGATGTGTCTTGAGGAGTTTATGGAACGTTTTAGTGATTTAATCTGCTCTGAATGTCCCATGCACAGCCGCAAGATCACAGCATCACTCTCAGGCCCCACAGTGCTAAGCATGGGGGTATTTCTGGTTTGTTAATACTGAGCCCAGCAGCACCCCCTGCTGTACGGGCATTACCCACAAGTCACAAAATGTTCTTGACGGCGGTACAAATGGAAAAGGAGTAGCGTGCGGAAAAAGGAGCGGCTTGTAAAGCAGTTTTTGTGACTCGCATCAGCGGTTTTGTACAGTTGCATTTACTGATTTGTGTCTGTGTTCAAGGAAAAAATATGATTTAAAAATATGTCTTAAGAAATTGAAAAGGTGTAACTGTTGTTTTGTATTTGTGAAGGACTGAAAAAAACTACAATTACAAAACTGCTATAAAATCTTTCTCTGTGACTTCAACTTCCCAGTTACAAGACACAAAAACGTTTGCACCAAAAATACTGCCACGGACCGCTGCCTTTTCACACAGACCACTGTGTCCTCGAGGCTCTCTCCCCCTCTCTGGTAGAATCTGTAATTTAAAAGATTATTTCTGCAGAGTTTTGAACAAGTCATTCAGGACTTATTTCACCAGCTGAATACAGTTCACCTGATCAATCGACAGACTGTAAAAGTGTTTTGGATCCAATTAGCTTTTTTCCAGAAACTCACCTCCCCCCTCGCCAGCGAACGAGGTTTAAAGTCGAGCCTCTCCTTTGTGCTTTCCCATGGACAAAGAGGATGTATGGAGCGGAGGCCTGTACTGAAATAGCGGTGATGATGTCCCATGAAGTCCTCCTTTTCCTGTTAAAGCTGAAAGTGGATTGTTCGATTTAGCAATCCTACCAGCGAGAGGTCGTTTGGTCCAGTGACCATTGCTGTGTATCCAACACTCCAAAGTAATGATACTGTATTTGGAATGCCAAGCATGAGCATCAGTCCTTTAAACTATTTGGAAATCATAATCAATGCATTCTTAAATGTTGTGACACTCCACCTCCTGTGTTTCCTAAAAAATATATGACCTTATGCCAAATGCTAACATGTACCTGAGGGGTTACAAGGTAATGTCCTACCTTTACTTTTTTATTAATGTCAACTGTTGGCATTTTAACTGTTCTTAAAATACCAACAATAATGCTGAAACAACACAACAGCTCATGCTAAACGTCTTAATAATTTATGCAGGCAGAGGATTAACTGAGAAAGCCAAGTTCCTGCACAGATGAAATTTTAAATATTGATGCATGGATGGATGGATGAGTGAACGATTAGCACAATGCCTTTGCATTGTTCATGATTAGATTTGCCATTATAACCTCAATCTCCTGAAAAGAAAATATGCTATTGTGTATAACAAATTGTATTCCTGCTTCCAATCTGCCTGCTCTAGGAACTGAAGTTCATTGCATGTTTTTAATGTTCTCCATGGTTTAGTAAAAACTGCTAAGGATTTTAAAGCAAATTCATTGTCCATCAACAGCAGTTAAGTGGTAAAGGCTCTGTCTCTGGAGCAACATGTGTTGCCTCTATTGGCTTAACATCAAATTCCACTTCAACTAGAATCTCTCTGCTTGCAATTATGCTTTCCAGTTTCTTGAATTTATGATATGGTGAAATCTTACCCTTCAAGTGAAGCCCATTTTCTCCCAAAGATTTCTGCAAGGCAAAACTAATGTCCACTAGTATTTATTTAGTTTAATAGAGGTCTACAATATAGTACATGAATCTGTGCTCTCACTCAAGTTGTTTCTCCTCCATCTGCTTTTGATAATAGCCTCCTACAGATGATTCCTGCAAATTACTGACACTACCAGGGTTTGCTGAAAAATGTAACCTCAGTTCAAGATTACTAATTTATTTATCATTGCTTAAATTTGTCCATTAATTCGTGAGTTCCTTGTGGACTGTTGTTTTTGGCCTTTATTCACATATTTGTCACTGGGAGCCTGCAAAAATGAGATGTTTCAGTTTCTTATCCTTTCTAACACTTTGTTTCTGAAGGGATAGCGATATTTGCTCATTTGAATGCTTGTATGAAGATATCTATCATTCTGCCAAAAATCATATTCTAGAAATATTCTCATGTTCTTAGTCATACAGCAAACCAGTGCCCCCAAAGGTTTAAGCTTCAGACTGATCCAAAACTACGGTGGCCGTGAAGTGCAAAACAAAATTACATTAACCTGAAACATTTTTACATTTTTACCGAAACACATTTACAAGTTTACCGAAACACTTTTACAAATTCACCAAAAGACATTTACAATCTTACCGAAACACATTTACAAGTTTACCGAAACACATTTACAAGTTTACCGAAACACATTTACAAGTTTAATGAAACACATTTACAATCTTACCGAAACACTTTTACAAGTTTAACAAAACACATTTACAAAGACATGACCTGGAAGTGATAATGCAGGGATGAGGTTAGGGTCGGGACAAGACCAAATTAGTAACAGTAATGAAATCGATCCTGCCAGATGTTTTGCCCGTTTTTCCGAATCTATTTTCAAGTTTTAGGGGGAACAGGTCTGATGGCGTTTCTGATATCTACTTCAAATTAATAGTTTTTTCTGCGGTAGAATTCGGCATTATTTTATTTCGTTTTCACGGTCCACAAAGACAGGCGGACACTGTGAAGCCGTTCCATCATGTCAACAATCACACTGTATGAGTGGCCTTCGTTTAAATACTTTACGAGGCAGTCCATAAAACCGACCTCTTCTCCCTCTCCCTTCTCAAAGTCCAAACTATGTCCACAATCACCACAAAATGTCCCTAAAGCTTGAAAATAGATTCAGCAAAACGGGCAAAACATCTCTGCAGATTGAGCTGCTGGCATGATCGATTCCATTACTGTTACTACTTTGGTCTTGTCCCGACCCTAACCTCATCTCTGCAGTATCACTTCCAGGTCATGTCTTTGTAAATGTGTTTCTGTAAATTTGTAAATGTGTTTCGGTAAACTTGTAAATGTGTTTCTGTAAATTTGTAAATGTGTTTCGGTAAACTTGTAAATGTGTTTCTGTAAATTTGTTAATGTTTTTCTGTAAATTTGTTAATGTGTCTCGGTAAACTTGTAAATGTGTTTCGGTAAACTTGTAAATGTGTTTCGGTAAACTTGTAAATGTGTTTCTGTAAATTTGTAAATGTGTTTCGGTAAACTTGTAAATGTGTTTCTGTAAATTTGTTAATGTGTTTCTGTAAACTTGTTAATGTGTCTCGGTAAACTTGTAAATGTGTCTCGGTAAACTTGTAAATGTGTCTCGGTAAACTTGTAAATGTGTTTCGGTAAACTTGTAAATGTTTTTCGGTAAAAATGTAAAAGTGTTTCAGGTTATTGTAATTTTGTTTTGTACTTCCCGGCCACCGCACAAAACAGTGAAAAAGATTTTTACCTGCTTCTACCCTCTCAGGGATAAAATGTTTTGTTGCCCATCTCCTCCTGTAACATTTATAGTTTAAATATGCAATAAAAACTTTTTATCTTTTGAATAGTATATCAGGACCCAACAAGTGTCGATTTGCACTAATCTGTCTACATATTGAGCTGTGAACCTTACTGGTGGTACCATATTTTTGCGAATGTACTTGCCATGGTAAATACTTCTGTTTCTCTGGATTGGCCATTTTGGTGATATACATACATAAATATTTGATATAAAAAAAAAGAAAAACACTGTGCACTGTTCTGACTGAAAGGCGAAGCTCTCGATTTACCTGTGATCTACTTTCCTATTCTCATCTATGGTCACTAGCTTTGGGTAGTGAAAGAAAGAGATTGTGGATCCAAGCAGATTAAATGAGGTTCCTCCGCAGGGTGTCTGGGCTCTCCCTTAGTAATACGGTGAGAAGCTCGGTCATCTGGGCAGGGCTCAGGGTAACGCAGCTGCTCCTCCACATCAAGAGGAGCCAGTTGAGGTGCCTCGGGCATCTGGTTAGGATGCGCGATGGACACCTCCCTGGTGAGATGTTCTGGGTACGTCTTACTGGGAGGAGACCCAGAGGAAGACCCAGGACATGCGGGAGGGACTAAATTTCTCAGCTAGACTGGGAATGCCTTGGGATTCCCTGGGAAGAGCTTGCCCAAGTAGCTGGGGGGGGGGGGGGGGGGGAGTCTGAGTCCCTCTGATTAACCCCAGATAAGCGGAAGTGGATGGATGGATGGATGGATGGATAGATGGATGGATGGATGGATGGATGGAGTTTCAAATATAGTGGGATTTTTTCATTCAAAAGTCTAATCAGCCAAAAAGAAATGTACGGAGTAAGGATATAGTGGAATGAGCAGCTGACTGTATAATAGGTATTTTGTATTTATGCCAACCACCCACAGAGAGCATGGAAGTGTCAGAATTTCTGTTAAGTATATCAACATCATAGTTATATATATGTTATTTTATTTTCTACTAATAGGAAGAAATTCTGCTTGCCAAAGAAACCTTTAGTTACTCAGATATCCCTGGTGACCAATTAGTCAACTTTGCAAACTTTTAAGTAGTTTTGAATAAAAGAAAATAATTAATAAGAATTCCTCTCTCTAAATAGAAGTACTTTTAAAAGCTAAACAATTTCCATAAATAGTGACAAGGAAAACACTTACAGGATAGAAATATATACAGTATATTCACATCTTAAATTCTTGGTCTTACAAAATAAAGAAAATAGGTTTCACATGAATAGAATCCTAATGTTAAACACTTATTTCAAGCAAGCCTTAGAGACTAACACAATCTTATCAAAGATTTGTCAAGTGGAACATGTAGTATTTGATTTGCAAGACATGCAGATACAAGGTAACATTTTTTACACAAGCAAAGGCCAAAAGGGTGAGAACTTATTGTAGAGGTTGGAAAGTTTTCCACACAGTAACAAAACACTGAAAAATGAAGAGCAAACAAGTAAACAAACCAAAATAGTTGAATTTAATTGTCAAATGCTGAAGCACGTCAAAGATACAAACAAAAAAATTAAAACAATTAAGATCATTTCTGTCACACACTAGAACCTGAAAGCATTCTTTAAAATATTTGTTCAGTAATAGTCATTCTTTTTTCACAAGATCAAGTCACATGCTGCAACTGAATAGAACTTCACGAAACACTGTACTTTGACAGTAAAAATTGTGTTGTATTAGTACTGCAAGATTTTGTTCCATGTGATACATCTGTAGAAATAACTGTCCAAAGGAGCCTTCGGCTGTAAAGTCGTTACTCTATGCTATTTTTATATGAGACTTCTTGTTGCTCTAAATTTATTTTGATCTTAGTCCGTATAGGCAAGGCAAGGCAAGGCAAGGCAATTTTATTTCTATAGCACACTTTCAACAGCAGGGTAATTCAAGGTGCTTTACATGATTTGGTGATTTAAAAGAAACACATATATAAACCACATACATTTAGTTTTAGTAACATAGAAGCAAGAGCTGCCAATCTTAGTTTCAATTAAACAATTGCAGACTTTTTTTTTGCATTTTGCCTTGCCTATACCCATCTCTACAAAAACATGGTCACCAGTCATTAAGAAGGTGTTTTTACCCTTGCATGATGAATCACTCCAATATTCTAGCCTACAAATCATAAAATAGCTGAAGAGAAGAGATTTATGTCAACAGGCAATCACAATATAGGAACTTTTAAAATGAATATGACAAAAAGGAGCAGATCTGAAAAAAAATGTCTTAAGAAGAAGAAAGCGAAATGAGAACAAGTAATTAACTGTGTGTGTGTGCTGTAAAAAATAGCAATCTTGGCAATTGAGCATATAAAGTAAAAGATTGTGGACTGCTCCCAATCTTTTGAAATCCCAATGCTTCAATACTTAATACAACCTAAAACCATGGTTACCAGCCTTTACTTCAATTTCATCTGAAGGTCACTGTGACTAGAGCCTGGCAAATTGACCAAGCATGGGAATTTTTTTTAAATTATTGGAATTTTTTCCTTCGCATTTTGTATGCATTTGTATGTGAGGATGTATATTTTTATGTACGTTCACATTTTGCCCCAAGCCTGCATAACCTACAACAGGGAAGACAAGGCTGAATAAATTTGCTTAAAAAGTGATGATGTTGGCCAAAATTTGGGAACAAGGGGAAACATATGAGCCTTCCCCCTAAGCCAATGTTTGACAAGCTAACATGCATGCTTCGATCTCCAGGGTGACAGAGTGCATCAGTGTGTGTATAATGTGGGGCTGTGTAGCAGATCCATGCACCTCTATGCCTGCCTCCGTTGAATATGAAATGACTGGTTAATATTTCACATCTTACTTCTGACATGCCCCGTCATCTCATAAATCTCTGTTTATGGATCATTTGGTTTCTGCTTACTTTATGTACTTATGTGGCAATGGGTGTGTATGTGCGTGAGTGTGAAGCAAAAGACATTTGGTCTGGGAGGAGGTGGTGTTTGCATTATGGTATTGTAAACAAAGCTGACTCACAAGAATGCAACATTAATCATCCAGAAACATAATTAATTCAATTATATCCCTTTGTTTCACTCACTATATGTATTTAAGCTCCATTCATGTGTCATAGAAGTTTTGAAAACTTGGTAAAAAGCATCAAATTACAGACAATCCAATGAGAGAACCTTCCCAAGTAATACCTTTTGAGTTAGCCTGGCAGCCTTTTCAGCATGTGTGTGTACATATGAGTGTGTGCATGTTCATATCCATGCGAATCACGAGGCCACTCTGTTTAGTGAGCTGTCAGACATTTGGCCAGGGTCAGATCCCAAGGGACTTGATGGAGGAGGCAAGGTACGGGGGTAGCATGGTGGAAGGAGAGAGGGGGGAGGAGAGAGAGGTCTGGGGGTGGACACTGGTGAACTGTAGAGACAGATATTGTGAGAGGACTTACAATGGCCTTCGGCACCACTGAAAACAGAAAGGGAGGGAGAACGATCGACAGAGAGGTCTGAAAGAAGTTCAAACCCTGTAAGCAGAGAGCTGTTGAATATCAAAGAGAAAAAGTTCCGTCCAAACAGTATAGTGCCCTATTTGGACAGGGCGATCGGACGCATTTCTGAGATCCAAACTGTGTTATTTATAAGTAGTAGCTCCATGCAAGATGGCTTGTTTGCAATATTACCATAAACTGCAGATTTCTAATTGTGCAAAATGTCCCTATCTTCAACCCAAAAAGCAACCGTTGTCATGGTTCCTGGGTGTTTGTGTTTTGTTTTTCCTTATTTAGTTCTATTATGTTTTAGTTGTTCTTTGTCTCCCACTGGTGGTCTTGTGTTTGGTTGCCCTGGTTTGTGTTAATCTCTATTTTTCCCAAGATCCTATTAATACTTATCCTTCATTAGTCCCAGTTAGTTATTATATTTAATTCCTCCTTCTGTTTTCCAGTGTTTCCTTAGATTCCCTTCCAGACTTATTATCTTTAGTTTCTTAAGAGTCTTCTGTCTCCCAGCCTTTTTACCTCCTATCCCAGTTGATTACTTCCACCGGCTCTCTCCCTCCCACCTGCATCTGCTCCCACTAATTGATCATTGGTCTTCTCAGTCCCTTCCTCATTTCCTCCCCAGTATATATCCACCTCTCCTTCAGTCACTACTCGCTGGTTCGTTGTCATTCTTCCCCGCCTGGTTCCTGCCTTCCTTCCCTTCTTGGTTTGCCATTGCTGCGGTTTTGATCCTCCTGAGTTTGTAAGTCCTTGTTTGTTATTATTAAAACATTCTTATTTACTTATCTGCATTTGGGTCCTCAATACAAACCAGATTATGACAACCGTTGTGATTAAAAATAGGATAAATACTCCCTAGATCAAACGTGACTTCAGAGTAAATGAACATTGTGAATGAGGAGGTGGTATTGGCAATAGTTTGTGGACTTGTTTCCTTGCTTTCTGACTGGCTACACGTCACACAACATTCTACAGGTTTGTTTGTCCTCGGAACACACCACAGATGCTGTGATATCGGGCAAAGACAATCCAACATGTTGAATATCCCTCATTTGTGATCGGTCCCAATCACATCGGTCAGACCAGAGGCAACTAGGACATTGGTCCTATCCACTTACCTATAGAATAAGAGCTAGATAAACATGTTGTTGAGAAGGTGTTTTCACTCTAATTTAAAGCCTATCTTAAAGGAACAGACACACATTTAATTTATGACCCTGGGCTCTCTCTGAGCTCTCATTTCACCTTCCCGCGTGCTCGTTCATTTCTGTAAAAAGGAGCAATAAGAACAAACAACAATTATATATTTTAACAGCGAGACGTCGTTCGCTGGACTCAGTTCTAGTAACTGAGCACAGCTTTATCTCATCTTAAGGTTTTTATTGAAACAAGTTAAAACTCCTCCCACATAGATCTTCGTTCACAGAATGGTCACAGCTTCTTCACACAAGGCACACAGGATGTACCACATTCCTCTTGATTGTTCAATGTTTCTAAGTGTTGCTACATACACTACAAAATTAAACCCTCATACAACATTTACAGAATTTCTATCTCTTCATCTCCCTCCTTTGATCTCTTAAAATAAGAGATCACCATATGTAAGGAAAAATGTCAGGCAAAGAATCATATCAGTTTTGAGTCCATCTTCTCTGGAACTTTTCGGATCAGCAGTCAAGTCATCTTGTTCTGGCCGGGAATTGTGGTCGTCCGGCTCGCTCTTCTATGACCTAAGGTGAGAGGTTGCCAGCACATCACCTATATGCAGCTAAAATGTATCTTTTCAGTAGCCTTGAGTTTGAAAACTCTAAGGACTGCATGCAGACCAGAGGATCGTTCTTCCCCTTTTGGCAGGGGTCTCAGCATCTTTTCCTTCAAACCCTGCTGCCCCAGCTGGGCAGCTCTATGCTCCAAGCCACCCTGCCACCTGATGGTGCAGGTGTGCTGAAGTTGGAAACCTCTCAGCAGAGGGTTCAAGTAGGTTGTGTGGTCTGCTCCTTGCTGTTCTTCTCCCGCTCTGGCTTGCTGCTCCTGGATGTCCTCTCAGGTTCGTCCTGACTCCTCAGTGGGAGTGCATTGGCTCAAACCTTTTTTTTTTTTTTTTTTTAGTCTGATTACCTGAGAGATCGTGGGCTGGTTGGCTGCTGGTCTCTCACCTGGTCAACAGAGCCTAAAAGAAGAGCTTGCAACTAATTTGCTTTTCCCTGTTTGCTTTATCCATAATTGTATCCGTCTTATAAGATTTTACCACATCACCGACTATTGTTCGTTTTTCTGAGCTGATGAAGCCCAATACTTATAAAAGAAAACTATAATTTCAACCTTTTTTAACCCCAAAAAAAACTGTTGAACCCGAAACAAATGCTGTTTTTTTTTCCTTTTCTTTTTTTTTTTTTTTCGTTTATCTGAAATGCTTTTAAAGCAACACATTGAAAGGCTTTGAGTAAAAAATAATTGAAATTTAAGTTCCCCTAGTGCCCAAGGATCTCCTCCCTTCTTCTGAAACAGAACTGTTTCAGAAACATCCAATTATATAAGTCTCCTGTTAAACCAGTGTGACTAGATTTGCAGCCTGTTACGAAAAGATGTTATAGTTAAACACCTGTATTGTAGATTAATCTCCATGTATATTTATAGTTAAGCTCAATTCCTAGATCTCAGCTGCTATACCTTTTAGAACTGCCAGGGAAGAATTAACAAAACCACTGAATCTATAATGTGTCCAATCATAACATGACCTTACCCACCTCGGTCCATGGGGAAAAAAGATAATGGAACCTTATTCCGATCACTCCATAATTTGTTTTCAGGGGGCATATCGGAGCCCAGATGGGACCATGAGGGGCTGAAATATCACGTCTCCTCCTTCTGCTGTGTCGGATCTGCTCTGCAAATACAAGAAAGAATGCTCTTTAAGTCTCAACAGAAGCACATCCACCGTTCTCATTTTGAGGGTAATTGTGTCAGAGCCAAAATCCGCAGAAATTCAGCAGGTCGTCCATGGAAATGTTCCCATCACATTCACGAAGAATGGAGCACATATTATATATTTTTTCCCATGTACCCAGATTGGTATGAAAATGTGGTCAGATTTTTTTTATCATTTTCAAAACAAATAAATCTTTGGTCAGTTCTTAAGTGTACTGGTCCAGCTTTAACTATTTAGATTAATCCCATGTCGTCCAAGTCTCCAATTTACCCTTATGTTATGGAAGTATATACATTTTGACCCATATAACTTCCTGTTCGTTCATGTACTGCACGCTCAGAATTTGTCCAAATCCTGGAGAGGAGTGTAACATCTGGAAACAGATCATTAAGATTAGTGAAAGCTTCTACATATCTGGGTAAATGTCCTACAGAATATGGCATCTGAGAACAAACAAAGCAGTTAATGTTTTATTTATTTCCTAGATATCTTGCATATTATCACCATACACTAGTTTCAAATGGGTCTGTGTGTCCTTCTCTGAGTGAACCAAGAAAATAAACCAGCCTTCTCATGTGCTATGTCGTTTTTCTGTGAGTCCTAACGTTCCTATTGAAATAACACCACCAAAAAGCTGTAAAAATAAAAGTACTAGATAGCAGAAAAACCTTCATAGTTACTACCTCTCCCTTCAAACAGTCTCTATAGAAAAGTGGCTCTCCTGGTTCTCTTCACTGAGGTTGAGACAAGTAGAACCTAATGTATCTACCTCCCTTTGGAATCAGTCTTTAACCCCACTTTTCTTAGACTGCTTTCCCTATATCTAGTAATGGTCACTGCTTTTTACAATGGGTTAAGTGTATCTAACTCAGTCTCTACAGCCATTGGTGTGGTCAAAAATACCTGGAATGGCCCCTTCCACCTGGGTGATGACCAATTTTCTGTTTACAGCTTTTAATCAGGATCCAGTCACCTACTTTCAGCTCACTTCTTCCTGTAGGAATATAGGATCATCTGGCATATGATTAGTTTGCATTTACAACTCATGTACTTATCAGTATTTTGATCATGAAAACTCCCAGATCTTAATCAAATTGTTCTTTAGAAGAGAGTAAACCAATCTAAGGAATTCTATATCTCACCCATAGATTATTTCAAAAATAATGAGGCCAATATTCAAATTTGGTATTATATGCATTTATCGTTTACCAAATCAAGACAATATCCAATTTTGTCCTGTCATTCCATCGTTTTTTTTTATTTATTTTTTATTTGCAACATTTTGTCATAAATCAGTTTGTAATTGTTCCTCTTATTTTAATATACCAAACTGTAGGAAGGTATAAGGTCTCATCAAATACGTTCAATTACTTGGTGTTATATTCATATATAACTTTATCATAACCAAACAGTATCTCCAATTCTGTTTAGTCTTATCCATGGCCTTTCTTAATCTGCTTTTAGAATCCAATTGTCTCTTAAAAATGATCTATAATCTTTGTCCTATTTTATCAATTACTTCATTCACAAAATGTGTTCCGTTACCACTATAGATCATTTGTGGATATCAAATCTAGGCATTATTTCTCTAAACAACATTTCTGCAACAGTTAGTGTATCTAAATGTTTCACTGTTAACATTACAAATCCATTAGGAGAAATTATCTTTTCTTACTAAATAGAGCTTCTTCAATACAGCCTTCGTTTGCTCAAAGCTGTTTCTTATTTTTATGAGAAGCTTTTCTTTTTTTTTCCATGTCTGACACACTACTTGTCCATGAACTAATCAGTTTGAGAAGTGAGTTGTCCGTAAGAAATGCTTTAATTAGTTCGCCACTAGAGGTCGCCATACCCCTGTTCCCCATTGTTGGCCAAATGCCAAAAACATGCAAAGTTCAATTTGAATCTTCTGTTAGCAATAATATGATTATTTTATCTTCATCTGATTACAAACTAAAGTTAAAACTTAAATTTTTCTTTTTCCAAGTAGAACAACTCTTTGGTAGCTGTCCCACACTTCAAGAGTTTTATGAAATCTAAAATTTGGATTATTAATTTATCCCCTACAGAGAACATGCCCAACTTCAAGTGAAATAGGAAATCTCTTCCTAACAAAGTAGAAAATAATCTCTAGATAATATGATTAACACAACAGACTTTTCCTGTAGCAAAATCTATTTTTGTTTCATTTTTCTAACAACTCAATCTCATTTTTAGTGGAAAACGATATTCCTAATTTTTTTTTCTCTCCATCTGGCTTCACTAACTTCCTACCATTTTGTCAATGAGATAATCAGCAACTGATATTTCCATAACAAAACATCACATCTCTATTCCTTGCTCTCTGCTTATCTGCTCTTTCATAAAGATTCTACAAATTAGCTTATTATTATGATTATATGTGGAAGAGTCTGTTGCTAGATGCCCAGAAACATGGTACCATTCTCAACCGAGATTGGGGCGAGGGCTGGCATCCTCTCCCAATCTCAGGTGTAGGTCCAGACATCTTTCCTTCTTAATCAGACCCTTAATTTTGTCCCATTAGCAACAACTCCATTGTGTAAATATTGAAGTGCGCTTATACTCGGTGTGCTACGGTAACTAAAATTGAATTTTGGAGTGCGTTACTACATTCCTTACTACGGTAATCCCGTAACGAACATTTCTTCTCTTTTTTGCAGTCTCTAACCCAGCGCATCACAAGATGGTTTCCTTTCAGCATGTATCTTATGTCATTAAAATGTTAGAAGCAAACATCTGAAGGTGCCACTTGTTACAAAGAATAAATTCACGTAGCCACCAAGCTGTCGCTTCCCCACAGGACCTGTAGACACCCGCCTGTATTTCAAAATAAAATCACTCTGCTCATAATCTGTCATTTTTAAACCATTTCTTTTATACTATATGAGAGATCTCACAGACATCCCATGAATATCATTAAAAATATTAGCTAAGTTTGTTTTAAATTATTATTATTATTATAGAGTAAAAGTTGCCGCTGCACTCAAGAAATCCCAACCTTTTGTATTGAGCGAGCTGCACGCAGCTAAAACTTCCCCCTCCTTATCAGCTAGCGGGGGGTGTGTTCCTTTCCTTCTGCCTTCCGGCAGTTGGATAACCTTTAACAATTTTGAAACGCATGATGAATCTGGTTTCAAACAAGTCTTTCTCAGGAAATCCATTTTACCGGTTTCTGTCGCAACCCATCACAGTTGGTTTGTTTATTAAGAGAACAACTAACGACCCATTGTTGAGGGACAGAGGGGGGGGGTCTTGTATATTATCAGAACAGCCCTTCCTTGAGGGGAAGGGGGAAGGTGGTCGCTTGTTTAAGATAATTCATTTAGATCACAGTAAAGTTTGCCTTACTCTTCATAGGATTTTTTTTTTTAAATATGGAAGTGAGTTTTCTCTTTTACTTTTCTTTCGGGGGAACTTTAGGAGAAAACAAAGTAAAAAAAAAAAAAAATTTATCCTCCCGGGTGCTAATAAACACATCAGCTTCACCCATGAACACCTCCTTTTTCTCTTCTTTACTCCTTCCTGAGGAATTCCTTTGTTTGAGACGCCAAATGTCTAATTCTTCAATTTTGATCTTTTTAGTTTTATTTTTTATCGCAAGAAGTGCACGAAATTGCTCAGCCAATCGTCCGTCAAATTCATAATCTTTATTTATTTTTAAATAAATGTTGTGTTGTCTTTTCTCTTACATAAATTTTGCATCTCCTTTAAATCTTCTTTGCTATTTTTTTCCCCATATTTCGATAAGTTACATTTTGCTGTTTTTATTTTTCATTTTTAAATATTTATCATTCCCATGTTAATGAAGTAAAATCAGCTTTTATTTCTCTTTTATCTGATCTATTTATCTTATCGCAATGTTATTTACTCAATTTTCAAACCATGAGACTGCTTTCAGCCTACAGCTGTTTCACCACAGAAATCTCCATTCGCACACACAGTCACACAACCGGTTTGTCACACATTAATATAATTATGTATTTATTATCATGCTTTTTCATTACTAGTATTATTATTTATCATTAGGTCTATTTTCTAATTGAGATCCCAGACCTCTGCGCGCTTTTGGAGTCCAACTCCTTTAACATGAATATTCATTGTGAGATCCCGGATCATCACAAAAAGATCCCCAACGTTTATTTGCACTCACCAGCCTGCGGCTCCTCCCGGAGATCCAGTCAGATCTGGGATCCTGCTCACAGGAACAAGAAATGCCAGGGTTGAAATCTCTCTCTGACCCGAGTTTTCTTTTTTTGACATTCCGTGGTTTCTCAATCCACGAGCTGATCCCACTCAGCCTTCTTGGTGTCCAACATGCAAGCTTTCAGTAAGAAGCGTCCTAGCTTACCTTTGGGCCGGCCACACCCTGAGTTTACCGACCCGGTCGGCGTCTATTTAACTCAGCAGAAACAGAAATCAACATTTACTGGAGAACTACAGACAGGACATACTTTTAGATGAGTCAATTTTGCGCCTCGTGTGTCAGCGCTTACCAAATAACTTCAGACCTGGGTCACTTCCGTCCTCCGATCTCCAGTATCTGCTGATCACAACAATTTCCAAACTCACGTTTTCCTTTGCTCCTCCAGAAATCACGTCGGGGTCACCATTTTGTTGAGAAGGTGTTTTCACTCTAATTTAAAGCGTATCTTAAAGGAACAGACACACATTTAATTTATGACCCTGGGCTCTCTCGGAGCTCTCATTTTACCTTCCCGCGTGCTTGTTCATTTCTGTAAAAAGGAGCAATAAAAACAACAATTAAATATATTTTACAAGCGAGACGTCATCTTAAGGTTTTTATTGAAACAAGTTAAAACTCCTCCCACATAGATCTTTGTTCACAGAATGGTCACAGCTTCTTTACACAAGGCACACAGGATGTACCACATTCTTCTATATTGTTCACTGTTTCTAAGTGTTTCCACATACACTACAAAATTAAACCCTCATACAACATTTACAGAATTTTTCTCTTCAATGTCTAATTTGAAAAAAACAACAAATTTTATATATATAATTTTACTTTTTGCCCCTCACCAGTCTGAAAGGCATTTAGATTTAGATATTTAGACATTTATGTTTAGCATTTAGATTTAACATTTAGATTTAATATTTGGATTTAGATTTAACATTTAGCATTTCGCTCTCTTATCATCTATTATATTCATTTTTAGAGTTATCACCACCTTACAGGGGTCCTTGGCTTTTTTTCTCCACTATAGAACTTGTGAGCGGCAGTGTTCTGCTTTATGGCAGAGTCATATAGCCTCGCTGTTTAGAGACTCTAGAGATAGCTGATCCACCAAAGAGACTGAGAAATCCCATTTCAGAAAAAGTGAACGTGATAGAGAGAGCAAAGACCAGAGTAAATATTGGGCCGGCTTTTCCTCGTTGGACAGTTCTTTTGGAACGAACATCATGTACTACGGACGCAGAGTTAGTCGTGCTGCTAATGGATAGATAAGTAATCAATGATTTCACCGGGGTTATAGTGTTTGGTCTGCTATGATGTTGTTATACAGTCCTGAGAAAGCTATTTATTCAATGTGTGGAAGTGGATGAAAATGGTTTGCACGGTATGCCTTACAGTAGTAATGTGAATTACACAACCGAGTCGATCTCCGTTAGCCATCTAGAGGCTAATGTGATGCTAACGTGTAAGACTCGGTTCTGTAGATAAAGCTGCAAACTCCGGCGTAGTCGCTGTATTTCAGTATATAAGTCAAACTTTTTTCTTTTGGCTTTGTCAAGCTAGTGATTTTTATATATATATATATATATATATATATATATATATATATATATATATATATATATATATATATATATATATATCCTTTTTAGCCATTCATATGAGGGATTTGCTGGTGTGTTTTGGATCATTATGGTGCTGCTGCTTAACCCAAGTGTACCTGGCCTAAAGGTCAGAATGTTGGCCCTTCTCCAAGATCTTCTGCTAGAGGAGATTTCAGTCACATCAATTACGACAAGCTATCCAGGACCTGAAGCACCAAAGCAGCCCAAAACCATGACACTAACACTAGGGTGGGTATGTTGCTGTGTTAACTTTACGCCAGATGTAATAGAATGTGCATCTTATAAAAAATTCCATATTTCTCTTGTCCATCCACAGAATAGTTTCCTGAAAGACTTGGGGATCACCAGCTTGTTTTCAATTCAATTCAGTTTATTTATATAGCGCCAATTCACAACCGATGTCATCTCAAGGCACTTAACAAGAAGTCATTTCAATATATTTATACAAACATTCCAATCAGTTAAAAAGTTTCCTATTTAAGGAATCCCAGCAGATTGCGTCAGTCATTGGCGTGAGGTTGGGCCCCGTTGATGCAGACTTTCCAACCACAGCAATCCTTCAGCAATCCCTCATACTGAGCAAGCATGTAGCGACAGTGGATAGGAAAAACCCCCCTTTAACAGGAAGAAACCTCCAACAGAACCAGGCTCAGTAGGAGCGGCCATCTGCCACGACCGTCTGGGGGTTTGAGAAGACAGAGCAGACACACATAGAAAGTTCTCTTATATCAGATCTTCTGTTCCTTCTGTTACAGAAAGTAAAAAGTTAATAACAGGACACAGTGGATGTTCAGTTACTGGGAGGATCATCCCAGTCGATGCCCCCCATCCAACAGGGCATTGCAGCCAAGCAGGATACCAGACCAGGTATATCTTCTATGGAGAGAAAAACACTGAGAGAAAACAAAGTTAACAGTCGAAATAACAGAATGTACTGTAATACAACTGGATAGTCATAGGAGAAAAGGAAGTAGCAGAGTGAAGAAAATTGGTAAGTCTGTCCTCCAGCAGTCTAAGCCTATAGCAACATAACTACAGAGCTACCTCAGGATGACCTTAGCCCCTCTAACTATAAGCTTTATCAAAAAGGAAAGTTTTAAGCCTGGCCTTAAAAGTAAACAGAGTGTCTGCCTCACGGACTAAAGCTGGGAGCTGGTTCCACAGGAGAGGAGCCTGATAACTAAAAGATCTGCCTCCCATTCTACTTTTAGAAATCCTAGGAACTACAAGTAAACCTGCAGTCTGAGAGCGAAGTGCTCTGTTAGGAACATATGGACCAATCAGATCTCTGATGTATGATGGAGCTTGATTATTAAGGGCTTTGTATGTAAGAAGCAGGATCTTAAATTCTATTCTGGATTTAACAGGGAGCCAAAGAAGGGAAGCTAAAAATGGGGAAATGTGATCTCTCTTTTTAATATTCATCAGAACTCTTGCTGCCGCATTTTGGATCAACTGAAGGCTTTTAATGGCATTTTGTGGACTACCCGATAGTAAAGAATTACAGTAGTCCAGCCTTGAGGTAACAAATGCATGGACTAGTTTCTCAGCATCACTCCTGGACAGGATGTTTCTAATTTTAGCAATATTCTGGAGGTGAAAGAAAGAAATCCTAGAAACCTGTTTTAATATGGGATTTAAATGTCAAGTCTCGGTCAAAAATAACGCCGAGGTTCTTTACGTTATTACTGGGGGCCAATTGAATGCCATCCAGATGAAGTGATTGACTAATCAGTTTCTGTTTAAGAACTTCTGGTCCAAAGACAGCAACTTCTGTTTTGTCAGAATTTAAAAGCAAAAAGTTTAGGGTCATCCATGTTTTTATGTCTTCCAGACATTCCTGTAATCTACCTAACTGACTTGGTTCATCAGGATTTATGGATAAATATAGTTGTGTATCATCTGTTCCTTTGATCCCTGCAACATGTTCAAGCCTTTCTAAGAGAATGTTATTTTTAGATATTTTTTGTTTTTATTTTAGCAAATATGAGCTGGTTCTTTTTGTTCAGCAGTAGTTTTTCGCCCCACTGGGGGCAATTTCCCTCCAGTTTCTTTCCTATTGTTTATCTTATTGAATCACAAACACTGACATTAACTGAGTCAAGTAAGGCCTGCAACCTTAGATGTTGTTCTGGGTGTTTTTTGTGATTCACTCTTGGAGTTATTTTGATAGGGCAGCCACTAATATTAAGGTTAATATCCGCTTTTCCATGTTTTCTCCATTTGCGGATAATTGCTTTTCACTGCACCAGAGTCCCAAAGCCTTGGGGCAGTCTTCCAAACCTTTTCAGACCAATAAATGTCAATGACTTTGATTCTCAACTATTCTTAAAGTTCCATAGATAATGTGTTGCTTTTTAAGATTATCTGGCCTGCTTCATTTTGTCAGACAGGCTCTGCTGTTATCTCTGCCTAGGGAGTTGCTTGTAACATTGAATGCAGGTGTTAAAAAGAATGTGGTCTGTTAATACATGATTTGACAATGGGGACAATTACATTTTCATATAAAGCCAGGATGGTTTGGATAATTTTGCTCTCTAACTAAACTATCTTTTGAGAACTATGAGAATTCTGACTTTGATTTCAGAATTCTAGATTGAGTTTTAGAATTCAAGCTCTAATCTAAACATTCTGACTTTAAACCTTAGAATTCTGACTTTGATTTCAGAATTCTGACTTTTATCTAAAATGTTTGACTAATTGCAGAATTCTGACAATAATCTAAGAATTCTAGATTAAATTTCAAAATTCTAGCTTTAATCTAAAAATTCTGACTTTGATTTCAGAATTCTAGCTTTAATTTAAATAAAATCTGACTTTAACCTTAGAATTTTGACTTTCATTTCAGAATTCGGATTTAGAATTCTGACTTTAATCTCTGAGTTCTGTTATTAATCTGTGAATTCTAGATTTAATTTCAGAATTCTATCTTTAATCTCAGAATTCTGACTAGTCTCAGAGTTCTGACTTTAATCTGATAATTCTAGATTTATTTACACAATTCTAGCTTTAATCTCAAAATTTTGACAGTTTTTTTTTTTTTCTTCTAAATTTTCCCGATTGTTACAGTTGAATTGCGAACTGAAACGGCGCTTGTTTGTTGTTTGGGCAAGCGATTTGGAAAGCAGCCACTGAAACATGCTTCTTATGAGCGACAGAGAGATTTGATTTTACGACAGTGTTGTTGCGCGGCAATCCTGAGGAGCGCGACAGAGAGCAAATATCATGAAAGTGACTGAGTATGGCTATAAGATTTAGAATTTAAATTTGCCACAATTGTGTAAAATATAAACATGTTGGTATATGATGATTTTTTTTTTTAGACGCATTTAGATTTTAAATGTGATAAGTGTGCTAAATATGAGAAAAGTAGGCTAAATATCGAAAAACTATCTGCTAAATCTTTTGTTTTAAAATTTTACACTTGGCTGCGATGGACTGGCGAGCTGTCCAGGGTGTACCCTGCCTCTCACCCCTTGAATGCTGGAGATAGGCACCAGCCCCCCCACAACCCTGCATTAGGATGGACAGGTACAGAAAATGGATGGATGGATGGATTTTTTTCACTTGGCGCTCCATACCGGTAACTGTTTGGTGCAATTTGGTGCAAATCAGGCTGTGCATTAAGTATTTTATCCCAGTGGATTTAGTCAAATGTGGATGCTTAATTCCTGCAATAGACACAGCAAGTCTTGAAATCTTCCTCAAAAGATGCCCCTAGTAGAGCTATACAGATTTGAAAAGATGAAGTACTTAAAGGAAAACATTAATTATTGTCACACATATGTCTAACTAATTAATCCTGCAGAAGTATAAAAGTTATATTTTAATGGAAGGAACAGAGGGGACAATCTAGTGATGACATCTAAAAACAAACAGATATTAGTAAGCAGAGAGGAGAAGAGACAGGTTTTCAGTTTTTTAGCCTTTCATTTTATGTTCCACATACAGAATCTGATCATGAAATATGGATTTAAAAAAAAAGAACACATAAATATCGTCTCCTGTCAGCGAGATTAGAAAAGCAATATCCCATCAGTGGTTTGCATCTATGGCTGCTAAAGTCTATGTGGGGAGAGATTGCAGTTGGAAGGAAGAGGATGACAAATCGGTAGGTGGGAAATGGAAAGAAAATGGCAGAAATGCATATTATGAGCAAAAATCTCTGCTCAGGTACTGTGATGTAAAGTATGCATCTTCTCATGTTGAATCAGTTTATAAGGGTCCTTGATTACTTTACTGGTACTTTTTAACATTAAAATGAGATGACCGTAACATCCTTCCTTCATTCAGTGTCAAACTGTTGCATATATGTCAGAGAGGCAAACTTGCATATAGAAAACCACAGAGTCCTGGTGAGTTTACACCTATGAATAATACAGCAGCCATTCAAAACTTCTCCAGGGATGCACGGGTAAGTGAGCAAAGCATATGGAAATTCATACTGTATGAGGATGTTGCGCATAAGCGACAGGGTGCAGGTTGTTATTCTTGAGCAATTGTTTACAATTTGACATTTCCATTTAATTTCATGTTGAACTGTAACGAAATGACAATAAGTGCAGTCGATTGCTTTTGTTGGAGAAGAGCTGCTGTCAGTGGGTGTCCCAGATGCTTGTGCTCCAACATCAGAGTATTCTGAAGCTTCTTTTGGGATCCAAAAATACAAATTTCTCTCCTTAGGTTTAAGAAAGAATTTAACTATTATGTAAAATGTATTCACACATATGTTACAGTTGAATTGAGAGTTAGTGATGGGGTGTCTGTTTCAAAGGTGTGGTCTGGATGCAGCTATCATCTAAATCACTCACCATGTCGCTCCTTTTTTGCTGCCTCTATGGCACATGCCTTGCTGGGCTATTCAAGTCGCATTGAATAGGCTCAGGGGAACACAAAATTTTTTTTTTTTTTTTTACATTTCCGATTGCTAAACCTCTGCTTTAACTTTCCAGCAGCTGAAAAGTAAACAAGATGTGGCTTCAAAATGATTTCTTTCCAGCAGGGAGGCTACAGTGTCACAACATCTTGCTGCTCTGCCACCAGCTTTCAAAGGCAACACATTTGATAACCTAGTTTGACCACATTTATCAACTTCCAACTGACAAAGGAAAAAAACCTACCACTTAATAATACACGAAAAGTTGTCTTGTGTGAATTTAAAGCACTAAAGAAGAGGCACCCCAGAAAAGGGACCTGGATAAAATCAATTTTTTTCACAAAACATGGTCACTTTTTTTATGCAGTCCTAGAATCAGACATTGTTGCTGTTGCTTCAGAGCTTTGTGTTGCCCTCTAACTAGTTCTCTCTTGTTTTATGAAATATTCTATATCCATTTGTGAAAGGAAAAAAAATTATAAACTAAGCTACGACTCATGAAACAAAACTCATTGTTGTGAATAATTTTGAAGCGGAATGAAAAGGAGAAGTTTTTTTTTTTGCCAACAAATGTTTAAACTGTGGTCCACTATTTGCATTCACCTCTCCTGACACAATACTTTGTGCAATGACCTTAAGCTGCCGCAAATTCTTAGTTGGATGTTTCACGTGTCCCACCAATAATGTCCAAAGCTTGGGATATAGTTTTTTTTTTTTTAACTAACAGCTTTGAACATCTTCACAACTATATTCTTTGCCTCTTTGCATTTTACACAAACTATTTATTTTTTAGAGGACTCTCAATTACAATTGGTTGCACTGGAATTGTTTTAGGGTATCAGTGTAAAGGGACTGAATACAAATGAACACAACACTTTTTAATTCATGTTTGTAAAACATTTTGAAATATTGCATTCATTTCCCTTTACAACTATGTGCTGCTTTATGTTGATCTATCACATAAAATCCCAATAAAACGCATTGAAAAATTAGATTCTCAAAATAGATTTGTAAATATATAGTGAATCAAAAAAGTTAGTTTTATTAACTGACTTTACTTTTTGTAATGTGTATCTCTACTAAATTATTTTTTCAGCAGTTAAAAATAAATTAAAAACGTCGTTTTATTTTAGAAATTTAGTTCATTTATAATTTCCAATAACAAATAAGTTATATTTGCTGTGAGGTATGTATTAATTTATTTTTGTTATGCGTGTGTTCCAATGTTTTAGGCACAAACCTAATTATAACATGATCCACACATAATTTTTTTAGAATTAGCATTTCTTGCTGGTCTGTAGCCTGTAGCTTCACTGAGAAGCATCAGAGTCTCTAGTGTTTGTAATCTGGGTGCATAAGCAGTTCTGTCAGGTGATATCCTGTTGCTGTGTGTTTTTGTAATTCCAACTTTAACTGGTAATGGAGTGAATCCCATTCATTTTATGCGTTTTGACTGATGCTTCATTTTCTGATCATGGCTTCACCTTGATCTGACTAGCTCTCTTCCTTCCTTTCATAATTTTTCCCTCCATCCCTTAATCACTCCATCTCCTGAATTTGTCTATCTGGAAAAGCAAGCTGTCTTCGCATGCTGTTTTTTTTATCCTGTTTTTCTCTTCAAACACGTCTGATTTGTTATTCACAAAGTAGATTACCTTTTATCCAATTCACTTAGTACTTGTTAGTTAACTTTCCTTTTTTCTATGTTTTGCTCATGCAAACACTCTTTGTGACAGAATACATGTATAAGCTCTGGCAGGTGCTGATGAAGATTCTTTATACATTAGAAATCAAAATGGAGAGGTCTTTTTGCTGAGATAAGACAAGAGTTGCCCACTGCTGAGGTTGTCATGGTAAGGACTTTTAACTTTGATTGGCTGGAGGCTTGGCCTGAGGCATTTTGGAAGGCAGCTGCATGATCATGGCCCAAAGAGTGGCAAAAAACGACCAGTGATAATATACATGCTAACATAACACAAGTCACAACACAAGTCATTGGAAACTTGCAAATTAATAGAAAATGTAATTTATCTTCAGAATAATAATAAATGTGTCTATTTCAAGAATAACAGTAAATGTGCATTATTTATGTACATGCACTGCTGAAATTATTCAGTGCACTTGTGAAGTGGGTTATTAAACATATCAAGTATTATGATGTATTATTTTTTTCAGTATTTTAATAAAAATGTCATTATAAATTTGCTTGTTTATTACATTGTGCAAATGTTGGCTAATGTGGATCTGTCTGGAAACTGAGCATGGATCATCTCAACAAGTGGCTGTGTGTACACGTGTTTTCATGTCTGCAGTTGGATGGGTGACTGACTACAGAGCTATGACAGGCAAGCATATGGCAGCATCGTTATGGATTTTAGCTTGGGGGCTGCTGTAGGGTTTCAAGAATCAGTCTGTTCCCCTCTTTATTTTCTTCTCGTCTCTTTCAACCCTTTTCTTTGACTTCAGTCCTAGTTTTTTAATCACATTTTTATAGTATTCTATATAGTCCCATACTATGATCATTTTTCTAATATCACTGTCAAAATGTCAAAATGAAGGGTTTGTTGTATGTTGTTTCAACTAAGACACCCAGCAAATAACGTTTTGTATTATTTGAACTCTAACCACAACCCAGTGTAGGGATTTATTTTTCACAAACGAACTGAACAGACTGCATCTCCCAGCATTCCTAGTGCTGCCCCCAACGCATTCGCATTGGTCTGGGGCCAATGATGACATCAGTTTATTTAGCTGACGAGGCCATGTTGAACACGGCCTCTCCTACTTCAACTTCGGACGTGAACGGAGATGCAGTTCACTAGTGAAACCCCCCTTTTGTTCTAACCTGCGGGACCAAGGAGGAAACCTCCTTTAAATCTTCATCGTGCAAAACTGTTCAGCTATCCGGCTCCTGTACATGCATCTAGGCAAAGCTTGCTGGCATCAAAACTGTTCCAAAACAGTTCTTGAAGAAGACGAGCCCCGGCTGCCTCAGACGTCGATTCGCGGCCTGCAACAGAACCGCATTTCTGAAAGATCTTGCCGTGTGTATAAGTACCTTTATAAAATAACCTTTAGGCCAGAATTAAACATAATTATTACTAAGCCAGCATTTGGATTCTGGATTAAAAAATGTTTTTTTTGTTTTTTTTCTGATGGGATAAAATCTTAAATGTTGTGTTTCCATTACCTGTAAGGCAAAAATGATCATAATAAACGGATAAAAAAGGCTTAAAAATGTCAGTCTGTGTCTCATTAATCTATATTATGTGTTTCATTTGGTGAACTGAGTTTCTAAAATGAATGAACTTTTCAATAATATTCTAATTTATTAAAAATGTATGTATGTATATGTATGTATATACGTATATATCTATCCTATAGTGTAATAAACCTACAGCAACAAATGTTGCTAAAATCACGTCTTTTCTTCCATATGCAACTAGGTGGACAAGACTTGACACAGCCTACAATACAGAACACAGCTCCTAAAAAGCCCTTCAAACAAGGTGTGCTTTTGCTTGTCATGATTGATGGCTGGGAGTTATAAAAATGCACATATTCAGCCTGTGTGATTTGGGGAGCTCTTGCGGTTTCCCTCCATGGAGCAATTTGAGCATCTAGGGAGGAACAAAAAAGTGTAAACACATGTCACTCAGCTTTAGCAAGCTTCGTTGGTGACTGCTGCTTCTTAGCGAGTCAACATTTTCCTCTTTTTTTGTTTGCCCATATTTCCTTTTTACTGCCTATCTTTTTGTGTTTTCCTTATTTGTCTTTTCTGCATATATATATATATATATATATATATATATATATATATTATTTTCTATTAGCTCAAGATAACCTCAAAGGACATAGCATTCAAATACTAAAATGTACTTGCATAAAAAGAACACACATTTTCATCGTTCATTGGAGCATCTGTGGGGCAAAAAAGTATATAGTCAGCCACCAATTGTGCAAGTTCTCCCACTTAAAAATATGTTTATGAGGACAATTCTGGAGAATTTGTTGAATTTGTGGATTTGTTTTAAATCAACAGGAAAGAAAAAAATAAATCTAATTTTAATAGTCAACATTTCTATATTAGTGTTTCCCACATCAAGTTTTGGGATTGTGCTCTGTAATTAAAGTTATTTTGTTGCTTTTGTATTAGTCATTTTTCATGAATTTCCTTAGTCAATGAGCTTACTAAGGAAAACTAGTTTGCTACCAACTGGACACCTAAAAAATGTATGCATATGATATGCCGACATTTGCCTTTGTGAATTCCATCTTACAAAGATAAATTCGTACCCTTGGCCTCTCTCTAGAAAAAGCTAAGGAGTTGCAACAGTTTGTTTCGTAATTCTTCTATGATCCAAGGATTTCTGTTAGTCTTAGAAATATTGCTAATCATAATATTTCTTCTGGTTTGGCGCTATGCAGTTTTCTGCGCATGCATCTGTACAGAGTGGCCTCGTTAGGAGAGGGAAGGGTCCGTGTGCCCACGGTAGCGTCATATTGTCTATGGGAAGCCATGGTATGGCAAGGTGTTAACATACGCCCTGGATGTTAATACCTTAATAAGGCATTATTACACGCCTTATTGTAGATGCTGATGGCTTGCCATAACAGACTGTAACCTAACACTGAGTCAAGTAAGTGGCAGATTGCTGCCGGAGTAGACCACACCCGGCCTGTTGTGTGTGATTGAGGAAGCGGTGAGCCTGCAGCTAGTGAGTGAAACAACAGACTTAAAACATCCTGGGCTAGACTGAAAACATTCGGGGCTATAGCCCTGGCAAAATTAACTGATGACCTCACTGGTAGACAGTATTTTACTGTGGTTAAAATAAGGATCGTTTTATTCTATTGACTCTTCCTTGTTGTATGTATCACTGCCTAATGAGGGTATCAGAGTAAAAGGGTTCATGACAAATGAGCACCAAACTTATAAAATAATACTTGTAAAAGTAAGTGAAAACTATCGCTTTGCTCTCACTGTCATTGTATTCTACTTATTGGTAGTCTATCACGTAAAATCTGCCAAAAATACTTTGTAGTTGCAACATGACATGTGACAAGCTCAATGGGTGTTAATCAAAGTTGCAAAGTACTGTAGATTATTATTTATATATATTATTTTATTTTTTATTTTTTTCTGTGTGAGATTACTCCACAGCCCTAAAAGTTCAACTTATATTGAATTTTTGGGCACTGTATATAGCTGCCTGAACACTGGCAAAGTCCAATTTTATGTGAGTGTTAATCAAAATATTATAGCTTAACAAATTCCTATTGTGTTTTACTAGAAGAGTGACTGCCAGTCTAGTGCTTCCTAGGTGACTGACGCCTCATCAAGTCTCCAATCAATGCTTCCAGTCACAAGAGTTCAAGCCCGGTCAACCTGTCATCATCGTGTATGTGCATCGTCACCCACTAATGTTAGTCCACATACAGCAGAACACTCTGTTTTCTGAGGTCACAAAGTAAGCCAGGGTTTAGTTTATCTCACTTAATCAAAAGCGTACTGATCGATTGAACCATGATTTCAATGGTTGGAAATAAAGTTTTAGCCTAAAGTAGTTTCTATTTTCCAATTCAACCACAGATTATGACAAACAGCCATAATGGCAAGCTCCTAGGTAGAATGTGTGATGATGCCATCACACATGTGCCCCCACCACCTCCCCAGATAAAAGTTGTGCTGTGCCTTTTGTGGGCCCTACCTGCTTGTTTGAGTCTGAGGCGGGATTCTTTAATGAGGGAGCAGCGCTGCTGCTCATGAAATCATTTAAATTTCAAATGCATGAGGTGACTATGCCAGCGAATTAGCACGATGACTTATTGTGGAATAACTTAGCTCAGTCAGGCAGAATGGAGACAGCTAATGTCTGCAGAGACCTTGCACCAGATGTGGAATTGGGTGGGGCTCTTTAGATTTATGATCAGGGGTAAAAAAACAACAACAAACAAACAAAAAAAAAACACTAAGACTAAAATGAGTAAGTAGAAAGAAAAAAAACTTGCTGGGGAAGCATGTACAAACATGCCACAGAAGAACTGAGCTGATAAACGGAAGCAAAGTAGGCAGAAAAAGAGGCAAAAAGACTAAAGTCAGAATGGATGTGAAAGGCAAAGGGGACACAAGAGGGAAGAGATGAACATTGGTTTAGAAGAAAATCAATAAAGAGAGAGGGGAATAGTGGTAATTGCCTTGCAGACATGAATGGATCCAGCAGCTGAGGAGCGTGAGCATACAGGTACAAAAAGGAAGCAGAGAAAACTGAGGCAAAACAGGAAAAGATGAAGGTTCACTAAAAATATTGTGGCAATTTGTACAGCTAAGGAAGTTGATCAAAATTACTGTAGGAAATTTTAAGTGTTTATTTAAGTTTTAAGATTTTTTTATATTCAAATAATGAAACTGGAATTCTTCCATGATTAATTCTCTTTCTCTATATCTCTCTCAATGACTTGTTCAACTCATTAACACAGCAATTCTTTTCTGCCGGAGCACTGAAACTTAATGGGTGAGTTTATGTAAAGATTATTAAAATAAATCAAATAGAAAACAAAATTAAAGCCCTGTCATCCAACAGTTTTAAATCAGAGTTAAAACAAAGTACCAACCGGATTAAAAGCACATTACTAGTGACAAATAAATTGACTGTCAGATAATAGGGGGTATATTCTTAAAATGTCCACCCATGTATAAGAGTTTGTCATTGATAAAATTTTGTCATTTCTATGTCATTTTTACTGATTCATTGACTTCTCAACTGGAATATGTGCTTCTAGAATGTGCTACGAACCAGATAGTGCTTAATAAATGTAATGCATTATGATTTTCCATCTTAATTAAAAATAATCTCTTCTGAACAGATAACACTTAACTAACAGCCTGCATTCTTCTGAGGAAATGTGTTTTGTATCCATTGTTAAGCCTACTTTGGCCCATGAAAGAAGCTTTACATTTCTAGAAACATTTTAAATTTAATTTTTTTAGATTTTATGTGCAGTTGCAGGATAAACGGAAGACATACCATGCATTTTACTAATGCATTATATCTAACATTTTCAACTTGTTTCATATGTAACATTAGGGCTGGCTAAACATTTTAGCGGTCAGGTACTCCATTTAATGGTCTCTGAATTAATCAGATAGTATTGTACAGATCTACTTTACTAGGTGCTCCAAGACTTTAAAAAAATACAATTCTGCAAAGATATAACTTAGGTGTCAGTTATGCTTTGAACAACTTTTCTGCTGTTATGCATGTGCAGTCAATGGGGAGTTGGCATACCCTGCTTACTGCTGAAAATAGGAAGACTTTTTATGTATTTTGGGTGGGAATGCACAAAATGTTATCACATCCGGGGGCTTAGATAATTTGCAGCATTTTCATTAGTTGAGGTATAACAACCATCTTATGCATCTTGCAACCACAATACAGGGCAAATGGAAAAACGGTTACAATTCTTCACTGATTTTAAAGGCAGCACAGTGAGATTCTTATTCTCTACAGTTTTATTAACACATGGAACACATTTTTGCTTTTCACAGTGGCATGTAAACTTATTGATATTACACAAATCAATCAATCAATCCTAGTGTGAATTGTAAAAAGAAGTAATTTGTAAGTGACTTCCACAGTGGAGAGTGTACAAGCTGTCTATAAAAGTACCAGTCATCCTTGTTACTGCTGCCTACATACACATACACTCACTCCCAGCCACACATATATGCAGCATATTATGTTCAGCTGTCCCAGCAATTATTTGTGATTAATCATTTGATTGATGCAGCAAACATGTTTCTGCTTACGACCAAATAATGGATCAATCAGGGAAAGGAGAGGAATCATTTAGAAACACAGGAGAAGCCATAAATTACCTCTGATTGCCTAGCTCATGATTAATGCTCCAGTGTGCAATGCCCTAATGTGATTCATCAGTGTTTTAGATGTAATTGGTGTATATCAAGGAGAATAAATTAGACGAAAGCAACTTGAAACATCCACTGTAGTGTATGCATGAGATGAGCTAAAAAATGATGAGGTGCACCAGAGCCCTGGAAAACCTCAGCTCAAAGAAACATTCCAATGAACCTGGAAAATTCATAGAGCTTTTTGTCAGATTTTTATCTCCCCAGGTACTTGCCAGTCCAGGATTCCCTAAAATTTACATAAAAAGCAATGATAAAATCTTTCAGCTCATGTAAAGTCCTATCACACTATTGCATATCTAGTTTTAATTTCAATTGTGTATAACAATATGCTACTTTAGATCAATAATACTCACATTTATTCTAAGCATTTGACACTGTAGCAGTGCTTAATTTGTAAATCAAACCATACCGGAACGCAATTAGTGATGTGGGACCAGTGTTCACTGAGGGCATTGCTGTTGTGTAATGCACACATAACCATAGACGTCGCTAGACCGATTTCTGTGAACCGGAAAAAAAAAACAGCTGGAGTAAATCATCAAGCAGTGCGAGAGAAGGTGATAAAACAAGGGACTGAACTTGGTTATCTAAAACTGACCTGCAAAGTCAAATAAGGCAGTTTGAGTAACATACAAGCTCCAGCAAGAGTTCTGTTATTCAGTGAAAATTTGCGCATTGGGCTGCGGACGCACAGCAGAGAAGAGTAGCCTGCGCAGTATGAAAAATAAGCGCCCAGGGGAGTCATGATGAATGGAGTTTTTGGCAAACAACTGATTGTGACCACACTGTCAAAGTTTTTTTTTTATTGCTGTGGGGGGTTTTTCTGATAATATAGACACAGACACGGAAAATAAAGAGGAAGAAAGAAAAAAGATGAAGAGAAGGAGGAAAAAGGGTAAATTAAAGCTACAAGAGAGGAAGGGTAAAAAAGAAACCATCTCAGTCCACCTGTACACTTGCAGGACAGCAGGGAGAGGGGAAAAAAAGACAACAAAACAAATTAAACAATGCAAACCGAGAACTACACAACCAAAACCCACAAATAGACATATATAAATACTGTCATGTTTTTTAAGGAGTGAGGACCCAAAAGCATCAAAATAAAATAGAATTTAATTAACAAGAAAATCCAAAAACTTACAAAACTTCAAGAGGAATTAGGGAAACCAGGAAACAGACAGGGAAGATTGACGAGGGAAGAATGACGACGAACCAGCGGACAGTGACAGGATGAGAACAGAATATATACAGAGGAGGGAATTGAGGACGTGACAGAGGAGACCAAGAACTAATTAGTGAAGGCAGATGCAGGTTAGGACAATTAGTTGAACTGGGTGAGGAGCAGAGTGGCAGGGAGACAACAAGAATGCAAGGGAAACAGAAAACTCTTAAGAAACTAGAAACTATCTAAAGATATGACTAAGGAGGACCCTAAAGGGAAACTTAAGGAAACACTGGAGAACAGAAGGAAGAAATAAATAAGGAAAGGAGAATGAAACACAAATGGGAAGATGGACATAGACAAAAAGGTGAAAACATCTGAGCAAGGAGGAAATAAGAAAACAAGGAAGTGCATGAAATAAATACCAAAGAGTACATGAAAGTGATAATAAAACCGAATAAAGAAAAGAACTAAGTTTAAATACAAAACCTAAGAACTATGACAAATACAATAAAAGCTCATTGTACCGATTATTACAAGACGAAGGAAATAGGAGCCATAGACATCCAAACCCCAGATCACAGGATTCCCAGACATACCAATGCAGGGATAACTGCAGTGACGGGGGGCTGCACCCAGGGGCTCCACCGGCAACCAGCTATGCCAGGGCGGATCCAGCCATGGGCCCGCAGGCCCGAGGGCACGGCACCCCTAGGCAGGGACCTGCTCAGGGACCCCCACTGCCAGACCGCAAGGGCCATAGCAAGCCAATGGATGACATGCGCCGCCACCAACCCGGGCCAGTCCCCACAGCCGACATCGTAATGCCCTCTTCCCGCCTGATGTTGTGGCACCACATCAACAGCCCCAGTGGATGGACGGACAGACGGCCTCCCCAGGCCAAGACCAGCGAGCTCCCGAATCTCAATCCCGCGCACCGCAGAGCACCAAGACCAAGCATCCAACCTAGGTCAATCAAACCCACTAATGAACCGACCAAGCATTAAACATACAGAACAGGAGAACAAGTGGAGACACTGGACCCAACCCCCGCCGAGCCACCCGACAGCTACCACCAAACAATGCCCAAACTGGCCCCTCCCAAAGAGGCGCCCCAGCCAATGGCTCCAAAAGAAGAACATCAGCCCAGCACACCGGCCCTGGACACTGAGAGCCACCAACACAGCTGTGGGTAGAGGAATCAGTCACTGGAATCAGTCACTGGCAATTTCTAATAAAGATTTCTTACACATATATATCAAGGGGAGTACTATAGCAACAGCCGTAATGCTCCACTACCCGCTCTGTTTCAGTCACATGACCCTGTGTTCAAATCAAGCTGTATTTATAAAGCGCTTTTCATACACAAATTGCAGTTTAAAGTGCTTTACAAAATTAAAATGACCCCACAAAAACCACATTCCCATCCATCCCCCACAGATTTAAAAGCATGATCATAGTTATACCCCCTTCCCCCCAACCCAACCCTCATGCAAGCACACACTTAAAAGTAACAATGAACAGGACAATGGACTGAGTACAGATGAGCCAGGTGAGGAAGCGCCATCAAAAGAGCCATCTGCACCCAGGTAGCCACAGCTGACAACTGCTCCCAAGGCAGAGGGCTCCCATAGAGGAAACACTGGAAGAGAGATTAAAGACCTCATGACACGAAGTTGATATTTTTAAACATAACCCTGAACCCAATGGACTATGTCAAAGTCATAAACACGCCTTGCATAATCCTACTGAGAGCAAAAAACCGCCGTGGTGACTAGCATTTTACTACTGTATCACTGCGCACTGAACAAGCCGAAAGCCAGAAGTGACATTAGCGAGAGAACGCATTCTGTTTGTTGGCACATTTGACAGCGGCTTTTCAGCTGTGACCGGGGCAGCTATTTTCTATTTTTGACAAAGAAAAGTGATCGCAATGCCTTCGCGTTGTGTTGGGGGATTTTGCTCAAATACACACAAGGACTGTGTCAGACAGTAAGTCTGGGTCTTTGGGAAACTTCAATAAACTAAGTGGGTAAAACGGGTTAGAAGCACCCATGAGTAGTGGGCTCCCTCCTCCTCCCCTCTTCTCTGTTCGGAACATCTTGAGCAGAATGTTTTTGATAACTATGATAAAGGAATCCCTGGGTTGTTTAGTTCAACACAAGTGTGTGTTGCTGCTGACAGCTGTAGGCCTACCTGCAGTGTTCCGCAGGAGTGTGACGGTGTGGCGGCGATACCGTGGTGGTCCTCGTGGACTGCGATGCAACACTGACACTGACAGCGTCAGCATCCCTACTCCTAACAAGCTCGACTTCCACTGACTGCCCAGTTAGATCTCGTGTTTCCAGAAGCATATAGGCTCATTTTAGCCGGGGACCTCTGTGACATTCCACCACCACTTTTCTAAACCTGATGCGGAATTTCTTACCAGCGCAGATCTAACATCTACTTGTGCTCCCAGCCCCTTTTTATTCATAATCAGTAGCCTATCTGAACGGACTATTATTTTAATGATTCCATTGCACTTTCTTATACAGTCATGGTTACTTTCTGCGCAGATGCTACAGCATTCTTTGCAGTGGATACATCAAGGTTTTAAAAAACTAGTCCGTATGCAAACACGTTCAGAGCAGAGTCCTGCAGTACCGCTGGTACCCGTTTCAAGATGGAAAAATACATAAATTACATTTTATGGCTCTGGCTGAAGTTTCTTTACTGCAGGTTAAAAAATCTTAATTTATTACTTTTGTTGGTTTAGGACTCCCAAAGAGAATGGTGTTGACATATTGTTTGTGGTGAGATCATTCCAGAATATTCCCCAATTTGCGCTGGCAGCGGAATGTTCCCACTATCTAGGCATCCTGCGCTGCCAGAGAGAGATTTATCTGGACTGAATCTGTGATTCAGGAACGGAGAGCGCAGATAAAGCCAGGGACTGTGAAAAATATTTTGTTTTTGCACAGAGATCTCTGCATTAAATTTATTTCAGATGTAGCCTACAATGTTTCAAAGAAATGAAAGGGACATAATTAATTGTAATATAATTTACAATCACTTGGGGATTGTGTTATTTTCTGTCTTTGATCGGTTTTTTAAAACTGTAGCTTAATGCAAAAATTTAAGGCCGTTGTTAAAGTGCGGCAGGAAAATCGAGTAGGAAAATGAAGCAAGACATCACACAAAAATTCACTTTCTGATGGGTGGCTCAACCACTCCACTCAGGTAGTGAGTGCTTTAACAAAAAGGAATAGGCCTACCATCTGAAGAGTGTTTGTGTGATGAGCTTTTGCCGTCAGTTTATTATGACGCAACCTCTATTCATTAGTAGCTACAATAATCAGAAACACCTGTGGACCCGAACTAACAGCTGTCCTTCATTGTGAAAGTTTACAATTTATACCACTGACCACTTGATGCAGACGCACAGTCATTTTCAACTTTACGCACAGAGTTTAGGAAACTGAATCAATCAAAAAGATTCTAATGAGAGCATCATCATCTCAGACCTGGACACCGTAGTCAATGCAACACGATTTCCTCCTGGTGAGGCAATCAGAAAGTTGAGAAAGAAGTGGCTCTTGTTATTCCAGTCTGCAAAGTGCGAGCGGAGCGGATTCAGCCTCCTTAACGCACAAGGTGCACAATTCACGTCTATAGACCATGAGAAAGTTGTGAGACTGCAGATAAAACGTTCATATTTAGTACATGTTTTCATCTGCTCCATGTGTGATGGCACCATGGAGATTCTTTGTTCAGATTGTTCGGGCTTAATATTAACTAAAATCATTGAAGAATTAAATATTGAATATGTTTCAGATTTTTTCAAAGTTAAAATAACTGTCAAAAACAGAAAATAACGGGTTCCCTGATTAAATGTAAATTATAGTGGAATTAATAATTTCTCTTTTATTGCTTTGGAATATTCCACCCGCAGGTACCCGCCCTATTGCAGGACTCTGAACTGTTAGTTTCCCCGCACAGAACGGCAAGGTTTGAAAATTGAAAGCGTTTAATTAATTAAATTCAATTCAGTTTATTTATATAGCGCCAATTCACAACAGATGTCATCTCAAGGCACTTAACAAGAAGTCATTTCAATACATTTAAACAAACATTCCAATCAGTTAAGTTTCCTATTTAAGGAATCCCAGCAGATTGCGTCAGTCATTGGCGTGAGGTTGGGCCCCGTTGATGCAGACTTTCCAACCACAGCAATCCTTCAGCAATCCCTCATACTGAACAAGCATGAAGCGACGGTGGAGAGGAAAAACTCCCCTTTAACAGGAAGAAACCTCCAACAGAACCAGGCTGAGTAGGAGCGGCCATCTGCAACGACCGTCTGGGGGTTTGAGAAGACAGAGAAGAAACACAGAAGGAACAGAAGATCTGATATAAGAGAACTTTCTATGTTACAGAAAGTAAAAAGTTGATAACAGGACACAGTGGATGTTCAGTTACTGGGAGGATCATCCCAGTCAATGCCTCCCGTCCAACAGGGCATTACTGCGCATATAGCCTATGTCGCCAACTGCTGAATAAATATGGGCTATATGAATAATCAATAGTTGTCCCCAGAAGTTTTAAAAACAAACTGACGCCCTTGTCCAGGAGAGACGGGAGCAGTTTTGCTATAATTATGAATAAGTCAAACTCTATTTAGTGAGTCTGACAAAGAAATTAAATAACGTGATTCACCTGAAGCCAATAATTTGGTATGATAATCATAAATAAGAATTTTAATGAAGTAAGTCTTAGGCTACTTGATTTGTCATTTGCCTTGAATGTCTGCCTACAATATGATTGTATTTTTCCGATATCAGTCTCAGACCTTCTAAATAAGTACATCTGGATTAGTTATTTTTAGTTTTAAAACTGATTTACCATATTTACATTATGTAGGCTGTTTATTTTTCAGGTCACTACTAAAATCACTACACTTTAATATTATTATGCTCATTTATATCATTTTAATTATTTGAAAAGAAAATGAGCCACAATTAAGTTATTTCTAATCCTTACCAACCTGTGTTTCCCTGACGTCACTTCTCCCGCTGTCACTTCTCCCGCTAGCTTCTCTGACCCGCTTTCTTCTTCCATCTCAGTCATTGTGTACGGCTCGTACCTGTATGGTTCGATGCCCCCACCACCTCTAGAAGCACCAGAACCGGCTGTATTTTCCACCTCTAAAACCATCTCAAGGCTAAGGCCCCGTTTACACGAAAGAAAAACGCAGATATTTCCCTGCAGTTTGGCCTCTCATTTACACGAAAACCCCATTTTTATCACAGAAAACTATTATTTCTAAAAACTCTGGCCAAAGCGGAGATTTGCGTTTTCTCCATTTTAAGTTTTTGCGTGTGGACAGAAATAACCGGAGTTTTCAGCTCCGCAACGTCACTTTCCGCGACAAAAATGCTCCGACATCACTTGTGCGACCTGTGTTTACACTCAGAAACAGCATTTATACCCTCAGAGATGTGTTTGTATCATCGATTGTCCAAGCGCTTTTTGCTTGCTTGTTTTTACAAGCTTAATTACTGCTCTATGTAGAAATTAGAACATAGAAAGTTACTCTGAGTGGATAGGATTTGGGGGAACTACTGCCCCCTACAGGTTTAGCATGTCTATGAATGTGCTTAACAACGCACTTATGCAGTTAGGTGTGGACGGAGATTTTTTTAAAACGAGGTGGTGAAAATATTCGTTTTATTAAAAAAACGGCTACGTGTGCACATAGCCTAAAACTGGAGGAAGAATCTTCCGAGCCTTCAAATATGAGCGCCTCCATCAGGCCTGACAGCGGAGTTTTTCGGACTGTCCAGCCTGAGCGGTTCTGTCGCCGACGTCACATGGAGAAGTAGCTTTGAAGCCGCGGTTAAGCTAATATTTTTGAAACTCTAATTATCGCGTAAAATCAAGTCTGTTCGGCTCATAAATTTACACAACCACATACTTTGACAAGATGCATTATGTCATAATACATTTACATGAAGTCAGCTACGTGTCATGAGAGCTTTAAAACAGGTTAACTCTGTAAGCGCCACAGTCGCAAAATTGCAACAAACAACATTCGTGAAGTTAACGAGCTACAACTGCAAGTATTATCCCTCATGTAGTTACTACTTTGAACCAAGAGATGGCAGATATCTATAACTTAAATCTGAGCAATATTTGTGGGTATGTTACCATTTTTGGAGTATTTTAAGGTTGAAAACCGCCCGCAAGTTGAAGAGTCGTAGTACCAGTCAGAGCGTAGAGAGAGTGAATTGTATAGAGAAAAATTACCATGGCGAGGGGTCCGTTCACTGTTGACGAAGCACTTCATCAAGTAATTGCTGATTCAGATTCTGAGGAAGAACATTCACTTTCTGATGAATATATCCAGCGACACAAAGTGTTTCAGTGCGTAGCGACAGCCAGTCCGTTCGCCATGATAATCCAAGGGCGCGTAAAATGGGCCCGACGCACAGCTTCAGCTTGTCCGGGGTGGGAGAACGGGACGGTAAGCCGGTAGCAGTGGGGTTCAAAACACGGCAGCTGGATCTGATAGCCATGACGGTACACAAGCAGCAGATATAGTGTCCGGTGCTCTGCTTCACCGAAGAAAGGGGGGTAGCAAAGGAGTTCAAAACGCCGCTGCTTCTTCAGTGCGCAGCAACAGGGAGCCTGTTAACCATGAGTCTCCACAAGCAGTACATATCAGGTCCGATGCTTTGCTCCACTGTGTCCAGGGAATGGGGACAGGACGTGGTGGCGGTAGTAGGGGTTTTCAAAACAGCGCTAATGGTAACAAAGGAGGCAGGGATGTAAAACCCCATGGAAATAGCAGCAGACGCGGGAGAAACTCCCTGTGGAGTAGGTCTGTGCGCAGTACCTTGCAATGAAAAAACTAAAAAGAGCCCTTCCAAAAAAAGCAACCATACACTATATATATATATACACACTATATACTACATATGGTGCTTGTCACACTCCTACACAAAGGAGTGTGACAAGCACATTCCTTTCACAAAAGCAATAAACTATCTTCTCTGCAGCTGGAAGTATGTGATCAGACCAGAAGTAGTGCAACCACCTATACACAAGAATCAACACCACAGTCTGAGCAAGGTCTGACAAAATGAGCAGGCTTGCCACACCTTGTATACCTTGCCTCAGAAAGATTGGCTAAATTAGGCACAGCTGCACCAGCCTGCACTGCTTGGCAGAGTGAGGGGGAAGAAAAAAACCCCACATGCATTGCTGCATGTAACAGGGAGCATAAAAGTTAAAAAGCACTGGGCTTAAAATTGAACCCTGGGGCACACCAAATGTAACCTTTAGATACCTTAGGTATCTAAACTTACAATAATGCTCCTGTGTGTCAGAACCAAATGTGAACCATTTATGAACAGCACCAGAGAGGCCAATTTGTTTTAAAGTGTAACTGAACCCCCTGAAAAATCATAACCCCGCCCCCAGATAACATTTGAGAATTCAACAAAGTGGGCGGTGCCAGGAAGAACGGAGGGGTATGTCTGTGAGACCATGCCTGTGACACAGTCAATGCCTGTGACGTAAAGATGTACCTCTCTCCACCAATCACAAAATTCAAATGCAGCCACCCTTCAACCCTAAGGGAGCAGCACTAAGACGTTTTTAGACCAAAAAGTGTAGAATTAAACAAGTTTACACCAAAATGTAAAAAAAATCCCAGAAACTGAAGGATTGCATTGGTAAATACCCATTTATACAGTTTAGAAGCAAAAAAAAGTTGTTTTGGGGTTTAGTTACTCTTTAAATAGGTTAAAATAATAGTGTGGTCCACTGTATCAAAGGCAGCACTTAGATGTAGTAGAACCAACACTGTCACCCTCTGTGCATCATAGTTTAATCTGAAATCATTTAAAATCTTCAAAAGGGTTGTCTCGGTGCTGTGGTTCACCCTGAAACCACACTGAAATTTCTCTAGGACATTGTGTATATTAATAAAATCATTAAGCTGAATTAAAACAAGCTGTTTCTAAAAATTAGCTTAAAACAGTAACTTAGAAACCAGTCTAAAAATTTTTAAATCGTTTAAATCTAAATTGCTCTTCTTCAACAGGGGCCTCACCACCGCCCCTTTAAAGGCGGCAGGAAAGATCCCCGTCTCAAGGGAGAAATTCATCAAGGATAAAATCTCATCTCTAAAAGATCCATAAAATTGCTTAAAAAATGAGGTGGGAAATGGGTCTAAAAAAACATGTGGAGGAGAAAACTTTATCAAGAATCTCAGCTTCTACCAGAACAAAACTGTCCAGCGGGTGCGTCGCGTAGCACAGTGGTTAAGGCAGGCACTCCATGTTCAGAGGCCTCAGTCCTTGAAGGTTCACTTCTATCCAACTTGGATTCAGTTGAGAGATCCAAGTAATTTTTGCTTTGTTAACTATTAGGAAGACTGCATTTAATACATTGGTCCAATACTCTTAAAGTCCCTACTCTGCAAATAGTCAGATTAATGCAGATAGATAATTTAATGCACCTACTTTCCAAGCAGCAGTCATCTCCACTAGGGTGGATAGAAAAATAAAATAAAAATGAGTGAAATTGATGAATAAGGACTGAATTATTTATACTTTACAATTCTAAAACGGAATATTCACACTATAGGGAACTTACATGTTCTTCCTAGCATGTAAGGGTTCTCTCTGGGCACAGTGTAAAAAATATGTGTGTTATTCAATTCAATTCAAAAATACTTTATTAATCCCAGAGAGAAATTAAGTGTTTGTATAGCTCATATAATTAATGCTTTAAGGAGTTGTTGTAGATGATGATGGCTGTGGGCATGAAGGATTTCCTGTAGCGGTCTGTATTGCAGCGAAACTGAAGAAGCCTCCGACTGAAGACGCTCTGTTGTATGACAGTCTCATGAAGAGGATGCTCAGGGTTGTCCATAATCTTTTTGATTTTATGAAGAATCCTTCTTTGCATCATCATCTCCAGAGGTTCCCCAGTTGTCCCCAGAAATGAACCAGCCTTCTTTATCAGGTTGTTTAGCCTTTTTAAATCCCTGGCTCTGATGCTGCTACCCCAACAGATGATGGCAGAAGAGATTACACTCTCCACAACAGACTTGTAGAAAATCTCCAGCACATTGCTGCAAACAATGTTTGAACTACCTAAGCTTCCTCAAGAAGTACAGTCTGCTCTGTCCCTTCTTGTAGACGGTTTCACTGTTCAGTCTCCAGTACAGTCTGTTGTCAAGGTGGACTCTGAGGTATTTATACTTCTCAACCACCCCCACTTCTTCTCCCATGATGGAAACAGTGTTTGACTTATCTCTGTTTCTTCTGAAATCTACAATCATCTCCTTTGTTTTGTTCACATTTAAGGTAAGACGATTGTTTCCACACCATGTCACTAAGCGGTCCACCAGCTCTCTGTATTCAGCTTCTTGTCCATCTCTGATACACCCGACAATTGCAGAGTCATCTGAGTATTTCTGCAGATGACAGGTCTCTGATTTGTACTGGAAGTCTGAGGTGTACAGAGTGAAAAGGAATAGTGAGAGTACGGTCCCCTGTGCCGCTGACCACCTGGTTTGACACACAATTCTTCAGTTTCACAAACTGTGGTCTGTTGGTCAGGTAGTCATTGATCCAGGCGATTGTTGAGGGCTCCACCTGTGTCTTCAGGAGTTTCTGACAAAGCAAATAAGGCTGAATTGTGTTAAATGCACGGGAGAAATCAAAGAACATGATCCTCACAGTGCTGCCTGCTTTGTCCAGATGACAGTGGGTTGGTTGAAGCAGGTGGATGATGGTATCTTCAACTCCAACTTCACAGCGATAAGCAAACTGCAGCTGGTCCTAATGCGTTCTTGTTTGCTTACTCAGGGGTGCCAGCAGGAGTCTCTCTAGGACCTTCATGATGTGGGATGTCAGGCCAACAGGTCTATAGTCATTGATGACTGATGGGTTAGTTCTCTTTGGTACTGGAACAAGACAGGATGTCTTCCACAACACTGGAACCTTCTCCTGAGTTAGGCTAAGGTTGAAGAGGTGCTGCAGAATTCCACAGAGCTGCTCTGCACAGGCCTTCAGGACTCTGGGGCTGACACCATCTGGACCTGCAGCTATGTTCCGGTTCAGTTTCTCCAGCTACCTCTTCACCTGACTTTTAGAGACAGAGAAGTGGAAGGGGGAGGCAAAAGGGGTAGCAGCATTTCCTGACTTGGAGGTCAAACTTCTGGAATCAGAAGAGTCCATGGCTGAGGTGAAGGATAAAACATCTGAGGTGTAACAGGGAAGCTGTTGATCAGAGGAGAGTGGAATGTCTGTTTGGCTGGGAACAGGAGAGGGGGATGCTGAGCTAGTTCCTGAACTGAACCTGTTGAAGAATGTGTTCAGTTCATTGGCTCTGTCCAGACTTCCATATATCCAATCCTTCCTGTCCTTAAAGCCTGTGATCTTTCTCATTCCTGACCAGACATCTCTGATATTGTTCCTCTGTAGTTTGTTCTCCAGCTTCTTCCTGTATGCCTCCTTGCTGTCTCTGATCTTGACCTTAAGTTGCTTCTGTATACTCCTCAGTAATTCCCTGTCTACCTCCCTGAAGGCTCTTTTTTTTCTTGTTTAGCCGTTCCTTCAGGTGACTGGTGATCCAGGGTTTGTTATTAGGGAGCATCTCACTTTTCTGGTGGGGATGATGTTGTCCACACAGAAGTTTATATAGTCAGTCACATACTCAGTCATGGCATTGATGTTCTCTATGTGCTTGGTAAAAAGTCATCCAGTCTATGGTCGCAAAACAACCCTGTAGGGCTTAATCAGCTTCCTGTGACCATTTTCTCACAGTTTGTTTTGTCACACGTTGCCTCTGAACAAATGGTTTATATTTTGAACAGAGAAAAACAAGATTGTGATCTGATTGTCCCAGAGGAGATCTTGGTTTGGACATGTATGCATCCTTTATATTTGCATAAAACAAATCCAAGGTCTTGTTTTCTCTTGTGGAGCAGGTGACAAACTGTTGAAAGGTTGGAAGTGTAGTAGAGAGCGAGGCATGATTAAAATCACCAGATATTGCCACAAATGCATTGGGGTGCTGTGTCTGTAGCTTGGCAACAATGGAACTGATGACATCACATGCATTGTCGGCAACTGCTGAAGGTGGAATGTAAACAACTGCCAAAATTACACTGCTGAACTCTCTTGGTAAATAATATGGACGAAGACTTACTGCCAAGAGTTCGACATCTGGGCTGCAGAGACAACACGTCACAGTAAAATGTCCTGGATGACATCTGTTGTTGACAAGCACTGCTCCTCCACCTCCTTTTCTTTTCCTGCTCGTCTTCAGATCTCGTTCTGCTCGTACAGTCAGGAAGCCTGGCAGAGAGACGTTGGAGTCGGGGATATGATCCCGGAGCCACGTCTCAGTAAAACACATAACACTGCATTCCCGGTACTCTGGCTGAGTCCTTGTAAGGGCTTGGGGTTCACCCATCTTGTTAGCCAGTGATCTCACGTTACCCATTATGATCGATGGAAGAGATGGCTTAAACTTCCTCTTTCTCTATCTCCTTTTTGCTCCTGCTCTGCATCCACGTCTCCTTATCAAATCATCAGGGATTTGTGGCTTCAGTAGAGATATTATTTCAGCATTTGCAATGTTAATCAGCTGCTCCTGGCTGTAAACCACATTGTTGCCATGGTTATGCATCATAAAAAGTTTTTAAAAAGTGAAAAATGTACAGCAAAAATCCTTCCAGCTTTACAGCATCAAAAACTAGAAAGTATACAGGTAAAAAAATGCAAACTTCCTCAAGAAAAAAGAGGAACCAATGTCCAAAAACCCAAACTTAATATGTAGCCAACAGAGCAACTCCCACATGCAGCCACCCAGAGCAGCGCAATTCTAGAATGGTAAATTACCACCCTAATTTGCCCTTAGGTGTAAGCGAGTACATTGGTTCTATGCTCCATTCTGTTTAGACATATTGCAGAGAAAAAAGAACTTTATTCTAGATAACAAAAAAAAAATAACAGTCTTAAAGGCAGTTTAAAGTTTAGAGAGTCACACATACTGCAGAATCCCCCAAATTGCTTTTATGTTCTTATTACTACTCCACGACCTTCACCTTTATTTGCCAGGGGCTTCAAATTTAAAATTCCCAATGATGATTATGGAAAGAAATGGTTTCACTGACCTTCTTTCCTGCTCTCCCTTTGTCTCTGCCCTACATTTATATCATCCTCTGCCTGAACTTCTTTGAAATTTGAAACATTCTTCTGGTCTTATTTTGTATGTAGAAAACCTCTTTTAGCTATTGTAGATGTCTCTTGTGCAAAACATGGTTCTTCATCATAACAAATAAGAAATGGGTGCCTGAAGTACCATCAGAAGATTTGAAGCAGTATTCACACCATAATGGAAAACTCCAACAAAACAGTGTGTTTCACATTATAAAGCTAAATAAAAAGTGTGTACAAGATGCAAAGAGCAGCCTGAAAATAGCTACCCCTGGTCATTTGTCATTATAAAAGAAATTATTGAGCTAATGTTATGTCACACAGACATTTGAAATACTTTATTTAATCTGTACTATAACTGGTTTTGTTCCATCTCAATTGGGAAAGTTTGAAAATGTGAAACAAAACCCTGATAAGGAGAGACAACATTTTAGACACAGAGAGGCCTTTGTAATATGCATCAAAGAAGTAAACTGTTTTCCACAAGTTATTCCCGAGGCAGTTTTATCTATTATCTGGAAATTGAAAGTATTACTTTAAAGAGCACAATAATGCTCAACCTGTTTTCTGGAGCTATAAAGTCGTTGCCTCTATTGCTTTTCAATCATTAATTTACAAGCTACAGTA